>JAPFBE010000052.1:327444-338942 GCA_034336665.1 Luscinia megarhynchos
AAAAATGATTAAATAGGAGAAAAAGACTGGAAAAGGGAAAAAGATTTGAAAAGGGACAAAATTTAAAAGGTACAAAAATGCTGGAAAAGGATTTTAAAAGATGAAAGAAGAAAAATGTTGAGAAAGGAAAAAATGGTTAGGAAAGAAAAAAGGTTTAAAGAAAAAATATTTTTAAAAAAGATTAGAAAAGGGAAAAAGATTGAAAAAGGATGGGAAAAGGTAAAAAAGATGGAAAAGGAAAAAAATTGAAAAAGGAAAAAAATACTCAAAAAGGGTGTAAATGGAAAAAATATTAAAAAGGATGGAAGTTCTAAAAGTGTTCAAATTGGAGAAAAATATTTTTTAAAAAAATTTTAAAATAGATAAAAGTTACCAAAATATTAAAAAATAGAGAAATATTAAAAAGAAGAAACATTGAAGAAGAAAAAAAGGATGAAAAGCAAAAAAGTTTGAAAAAGGGGAAGAATAATCCAAAGGGAAAAAGGATGAAAAGGGGGGGGAAAGGACAGAAAGATTGAAAAATATTAAAAAAAAGATTAAAAATTTTTAAAAAAGGAAAAAAAAGATTAAAAAGAGAGGGGGAAAAAGATTGAAAGAAGAGAAAAAGTATTAAAGGGGGGAGATAAAAAATGGAAAAAAAGATTCAAAAGAGGGAAAAATACTAAAACCAGAAAAAAATACTTTAAAAAGTGGGGAAGAATCAAAAATCGGGGAAAAGACTCAAAAAGAGTTAAAGAGGTGAAAAAAAAATTTAAAAAAGAGAAGAAAGTGTTAAAGAAAAGGAGGAAAAGGTTGAGAAAGGGGGAATTAAGAAAAGAGGAGGAAAAAAGGATAAAAAATATTGAAAAAAGGGGGAAAGAATTAAAAAGGAGAAAGAAAATATTAAAAAGGGCAGAAAAAAGAGTTTAAACCCCCCCAAAAAACCCCAGGGGTGAAATGAGTGAATTTATCATCAATGAGGAATTTCAGGGGGTGAAGTTGCCCAAAATGCTCCAAAATCACCCCAAATCCCCCAGGCCACCCCTGCCCCTCCTCCACTCCTGGAGCTTTATTTCCTTTTTTTTTCTTCCCATTCCTTTTTGGGGCCTTTTTTGCCCCAAAACTCTGAGGTTGATACTTTTGGGGCAGCAGATTTTACCCCAAAATGATGGAAAATGGGGTAAAAAACACTTAAAGTTTGGGAGTTTTATCCTATTTGGTTTTTTTTTTTACCCAAAAGCTGCTCCTGGTTGTTGTCAGCCAGAACCAGGAACCCCCAGTGACCCCAAAATCCACCCAGACTCTTGTGGGGCACCACAGGAACCCCCAAATTCCTCCCAAATTTTTGTGTGACACCCCAAGAACTCCGAAATTCCCCCAAATTCCCCCCAAATTCTTGTGTGACACCCCAAGAACCCCCAAATTCCCCCCAAATTCCTCCCAAATTCTTGTGTGACACCATCAGAACCCCAAATTCTCCCCAAATTCCTCCCAAATTCTTGTGTGACACCATCAGAACCCCCAAAATCTCCCCAAATTCTCCCCCAAACCCTCATGGGACAACACAAGAACCCCCAAATTCCCCCCAAATTCTTGTGAGACACGCCCCAAGAACTCCCAAATTCCCCCAAATTCCCCCCAAATTCCCCCCAAAATTCTCCCCAAATTCTTGTGTGACACCATGAGAACCCCAAAATCTCCCCAAACCTTCATGGGACACCACAAGAATCCCCAAATTCCCCCCAAATTCCACCCAAATTCTTGTGAGGCACCCCAAGAAGCCCCAGTGGCCCCCAAATCCCAGAGGTGACACTTCTGGGGGTTGGTGGTTTTTGTCACCCCGACCCCTTTCCCCAGGGAAGTTTTTGGGTTGTTTTCCTCTTTTTTCCCCGTTTTCCTGCCTTTGGTGGCTCTGCTGCTCCTCAGGCCACCCCTGTGTCACCCAGATTGTCACCGTGTCACTGTGTCACTCGGGCTGTTCCCAGCCCTCTGTCACTGCCACACCCCTGGGGCTCCAGGAGGGTGGCACTGTCACATGTCACCCTCAGATGGTGACAGTGTCACCCACCTGCAGCTCGTGGTCACCTGCCACCACCTGGGACAGGGACAGGGGACAAGGACAGGGATATGGGGACAGGGACAGGTGACACAGACAAGTGACCTGGACAGGTGACACAGAAAGACAGGGGATGGGGACAGGGACAGGGGATGGGGACAGGGGACAGGTGACACAGACAGACAGACACAGGGATAGGTGACACAGACAGGGACAGGTGACACAGACACAGGTGACACAGACACAGTGACAGGTGACACGGATGGACACAAGGACAGATGACACAGACACAGGGACAGGTGACACGGATGGACACAGGGACAAGTGACACAGACACAGGTGACACAGACAGACAGACACAGGGACAGGTGACACAGATACAGGTGACACAGACACAGGTGACATGGACACAGGTGACACAGACACAGGGACAGGTGACATGGACACAGACACAGGTGACACATATAGACAGACACAGGGACAGGTGACACAGACGCAGGGACAGGTGACAGACAGGTGACAGCCCGGGGACACCCTGCCGTGTCACACAGGTGACACCACCGGGGGCTGGCAGCCACCCACGGGGACACCCAGCCGGTGCCACCAGCTGTCACCCCGTGGGAAACAGCCCTGGGGGACACCCGGGGACACCCCTGGAGAGGGTGATGGACCCCCCATTGTCACCCCACGGCGGGGGGCTGTCCCCAAATGTGTCCCCAAATGTGTCCCCTCCCCCGAGGCTCCGCCGCGCTTGTTCTGACAACTCCGCGTTTATTTTGGCTCCGAAAAGTCACAATTCGCCCCCAGAACTGGGAGGGGATCCCCCCCCGGGGACCCCAAAATTGATGAGGGACCCCCATGGGGACAGGGGGGACCCCCCAAAAGGGGGCAAGGAGGAACCCCCAAAATTGGGGGATCCTGGTGACTCCCAAATGGGGGGGGCCCGTGAGCCCCGAATTTGGGGGGAGGGGCTTGGGGACCCCTGACCCCCTCCGGGGATGACGTCATTACCCGCGGCCTGCAGGAGGGGTGCTCCCTGGGTTTGGGGGGGTCACGGAAGGGGGATGCCCCCCCCAAAAGGAGACCCCCGGCTCCCCCCATCCCCACGACCCCCCCCCCTTCCCCCCCGGCCCCTCCTGAGCCCCCCCGGCCCCTCAGGGCCCCCCCGCACCTCGGGGCCACTCAGGCCGGGCCCGGGGTCGCCGCCGAGCCCGCGCCGCCCGTCGCCATGGCAACGCCGCCGGAAATCCCGGCTCTGCGCGCCGCGGGGCGTGCTGGGAAACGTAGTCCTTGGGTTCAGTGCCGGCCGCGGCTGCCGCGCGGTGCACGCTGGGAAGTGTAGTCACGCGCTCCGCACTCGCCGTTGCTGCCGGCGGCGCGCGGTGCACGCCGGGAGTTGTAGTTCGTAGCTCCGCCCCCTGGGCCGCGGCGCCATCATGGCGGATCCGCCGGAGGAGGCGGGGGCCGGCCCGGCCGTGAGTGGGGGGGAGCTGTAGGGAATTTGGGGGGGCCTGGGGGGGGCTGTGGGTGACTTGGGGGGGGCTGGAGGGACGGCACAGCCGCCCTGTGGATCCCAGGGGCACGGAGGAGGAGCAGGTGGGGGGGGATCTGGAGGCTGAGCGGGAGCCGTAGGGGGTTTGTGAGGGGCGGTTCCTGAGGGGGAGATAGCGGGGGGCTGCGCGCTGGGGGAGGCTTTGGGGGGTCCATGAGGGGCTGGGGGAGGTTTGGGGGGTCCATAACCACAGGGGGAAAGTTTGGGGGGTCCATGAGGACTGGGGGGAGGTTTGGGGGGTCCATAACCACAGGGGAAAGTTTGGGGGGTCCATGAGGGCTGGGGGAGGTTTGGGGGGGGTCCATGAGGGCTGGGGAAGGTTTGGGGGGGGTCCGTAACAACTGGGGAAGGTTTGGGGGGTCCATGAGGACTGGGGGAGGTTTGGGGGGGTCCATGAGGGCTGGGGGAAGGTTTGGGGGGTCCATAACAACTGGGGGAGGTTTTAGGGGGTCCATAAGGGCTGGGGGAAGTTTGGGGGGTGTCCATAACAACTGGAGGGAGGGTTTGGGGGGTCCATAAGGGACTGGGGAAGGTTTGGGGGGGTCCATGAGGGCTGGGGGAAGGTTTGGGGGGGTCCATGAGGACTGGGGGGAGGTTTGGGGGCTCCATAAGGACTGGGGGAGCTTTGGGGGGGGTCCATAACAACCTGGGAAGGTTTTAGGGGATCTATAAAGACTGGGAGAGGTTTTAGGGGGTCCATAACAACCGGGGGAGTTTTGGGGGGTCCGCACTGGGTTTCCCCGGTGCTGCCCAGCCCGTTCCGGGGGTCTCACCCTCCCGTGCCCCAGCCCGGCGCGGGGGTCCCGGCGCCCCCGGGGGCGGCAGCGGCTGGAGGCGCTGCTGAACCGCAGCCTGCGCATCCGCATGTCGGACGGGCGGACCCTGGTGGGCGCGTTCCTGTGCACGGACCGCCAGAGCAACGTGATCCTGGGCTCCGCCCAGGAGTTCCTCAAAGCCGCAGGTCCGGGAGAGGCTCCTGGGGAGTTTTGGGGGGTCCCGGGGGAGTTTTGGGGGTCTGGGGGGGTGGGCGCGTTCCTGTGCACGGACCGCCAGAGCAACGTGATCCTGGGGTCCGCCCGAGAATTCCTCAAAGCCGCAGGGCTGGGGGGTCTGGGGGAGTTTTGGGGGGTCCCGGGGGGAGTTTTGGGGGTCTGGGGGGAGTGGGAGCGTCCCTGAGCTCCGACCATCAGAGCAACGTGATCCTGGGGTCACCCCGGGAATTCCTGAAAGCCGCAGGGGCTGGGGGGTCTGGGGGGAGTTTGGGGGGGTCCTGAGAGAGAGTTTTGGGGGGTCCCGGGGGAGTTTTGGGGGGTCTGGGGGGAGTGGGAGCGTTCCTGAGCTCCGACCATCAGAGCAACGTGATCCTGGGGGTCTGCGCAGGGAATTCCTCAAAGCCGCGGGTCCGGGGGGTTCTGGGGGAATTTGGGGGGTCCTGAGAGAGTTTTGAGGGGTCCCGGGGGAGTTTTGGGGGGTCCCGTGGGGTGTTGTGGGGGTCTGGGGGGGTTGGGAGCGTTCCTGAGCTCCGATCATTAAAGCAACGTGATCCTGGGGGTCCGCCCGGGAATTCCTGAAAGCTGCAGGTCCGGGAGGCCGGATCCTGGGGGTGTTTTGGGGGGTCCTGGAGGAGTTTTGGGGGGGTCTCAGGGGGGTGGGAGGCGTTCTAAGCTCGATCACTGGAGTACCGTGATCCTGGGATCACCCAGGAATTCCCTGAGAACTGCAGGGCTGGGGCGTCCTGAGGAGTTTTGGGGGATCCTGCAGGAATTTGGGGGGGTCCTGAGAGAGTCTGGAAAGTCCTGGAAGAGTTTTGGGGGGTCCTGAGGGAATTTTGGGATGTTGTTGGGGGGTCTGAGGCGGGGTGGGAGCGTTCCTGAGCTCCGACCACTGGAGTAACGTGATCCTGGGATCACCCAGGAATTCCCTGAAAGCCGCAGGTCGGGGGGTCCTGGGGGAATTTTTGGGGGTCCTGGGGAGTTTTTGGGGGGGTCCTGGGGGAGTTTTGGGGGTTCTGGGAGTTTGGGAGTCCTGTGGGAGTTTTGGGGGTCCTGGGGAGTTTTGGGGGGTCCTGTGGGAGTTTTGGGGAGTCCTGGGAGTTTTGGGGGGTCCTGTGGGAGTTTTGGGGGTCCTGTGGGAGTTTTGGGGGGTTCTGGGGGAGTTTTGGGGGGTCCTGTGGGAGTTTTGGGGGTCCTGTGGGAGTTTTGGGGGGGGTCCTGGGGAGTTTTGGGGGTCCTGTGGGAGTTTTGGGGAGTCCTGGGGAGTTTTGGGGGGTCCTGTGGGAGTTTTGGGGGGTTCTGGGGAGTTTTGGGGGTCCTGTGGGAGTTTTGGGGGTCCTGTGGGAGTTTTGGGGGGTTCTGGGGGAGTTTTGGGGGGTTCTGGGGGAGTTTTGGGGGGTCCTGTGGGAGTTTTAGGGGTCCTGGGGAGTTTTGGGGGGGTCCTGTGGGAGTTTTGGGGGGTTCTGGGGAGTTTTGGGGGGTCCTGTGGGAGTTTTGGGGGTCCTGGGGAGTCTCTGTAGGTTTTTTTGGGGGGTTTTTTGGGTGCTCTGGGGGGTGGCACTGGGATTTTTCCTGGGCTCGGCACAGGAATCCCTGAGCCTGGGGGGTCTTTGGGGGGTTTTGGGGGTTCCTGTCCCAGCAGCGTCACCCTAAAAGGGACCTGGGGGGGTTTGGGGGTTCAGGGCCCCCCGTTTTTGGGGTTCTGAGCCGTTTCTCCCTTCGCAGACGCTGCGTTCTCGGCAGCTTGAGCCCCGAGTGCTGGGGGCTGGCCATGGTCCCCGGGCACCACATCGTGTCCATCGAGGTGGAGCCCCCCTACCCCTGAGGCACCCCAGAACCGCGGGGGACCCCAGAAACACCGGGGGACCCCTGAGAGACCCCCAAAAACACCGGGGGGATCCCAAAACACCCAGAGAACCCCTGAGAGACCCCAGAAACACCGGGGGACCCCAGAAACACCGGGGGGACCCCAGAAACACCCAGAGAACCCCTGAGAGACCCCAAAAACACCCGGGGGACCCCAAAACACCCAGAGAACCCCTGAGAGACCCCCCAAAACACCGGGGGGACCCCAAAAACACCCACAGAACCCCCTGAGAGACCCCCAAAACACCGGGGGGACCCCCAAAAACACCCAGAGAACCCCTGAGAGACCCCAAAAACACCGGGGGGGACCCCAAAAACACCCACAGAACCCCAAAAACACCCAGAGAACCCTGAGAGACCCCCAAAAACACCGGGGGACCCCCAAAACACCCACAGAACCCCAAAAACACCCAGAGAACCCCTGAGAGACCCCCAAAAACACCGGGGGGACCCCAAAAACACCCAGAGAACCCCTGAGAGACCCCAAAAACACCCGGGGGGACCCCAAAACACCCACAGAACCCCCAGAAACACCCAGAGAACCCCTGAGAGACCCCCAAAACACCGAGGGGACCCCAAAACAACCCTGAGGGACCCCAAAAACACCCAGAGAACCCCTGAGAGACCCCCAAAACACCGGGGGGACCCCAAAAACACCGGGGACCCCCCAGATGAACCCCCCAACACCTGAGAACCCCCCAGCACCTCATGGACCCCCAAAACCCTGAGACCCCCCCACATTTGAAGGACCCCCCAAAAACCACCTGGGGACCCCCCAGTGCCTCAAGGACCCCAAATCCATGTGGGGACCCCCCAGGATTTTGAGACCCCCCAAAAATCCATGTGGGGTCCCCAAGGTGTCATTAAAGCCCCCGGTGACTTTGTCCCCGTGTGACGTTTGTGTGTGACAGAAGACCCCCCCCCCAATTCCTGAGCCCCCCAAATTTCTCCCCCAAAATCCTGAGCCCCACCCCCGAAATTTCTGAGCCCCCCAAATTTGAGCTGCCCCAATTCCTTTTCCCCAATTCCTGCCCCCATTTTCCTGAGACCACCCCCCCAAATTTCTCCCCAAATTTCTGAGCCCCTCCCCAATTCCTGAGCCCCCCAAATTTGAGCTGCCCCAATTCCTTTTCCCCTAATTTCTGCCCCCCCACCCAAATTCCTGCCCCCCCAAATTGGCGCCCCTCCCCCACGGAGCCGTCGGGCTTTGCCATTAATTTAATCTCAGGTACAAAATAGCTTCTGGGGGGGGGGGAGGGAGGGAGAACCTGCCCTCCCCCACCCCCCAAAAAACACCGGGAGGGGCCCGGCGAGGGGGGGAGGGGAAGGGGGGAGGGAACACGGGGGGGGAGGGGGCGGGGGCGGCCGCAGGGCCCAGCACCATGATGGGGGTGGGGGCGGGGCGAGGGGGAGAACCCTCCCCTGCCCCCCCCAAAGGTCAGGGGGTCACCGGGGGTCACGGGGGGTCACCGGGGTCACGGTGACCGAACCCCCCTCCCCCACACCAGACCCCTCCCCTCCCCCCCCCGGGAGTCGGGGACCCCCGGCCCGACCCCCCCAATAAATAAAGCGACCCCTCCCCCCTCCCCGCGTATAAATTAAAAAAGAGAAAAAAAAATAATAAAGAAAAAAAAAAAAAAAATCATTTACAAAAAAAACCAAACCCAAAACGAGGCTCGAGGAGGGGGGAGGGGCACCCCACGGCCCCTCCCCCCGCGGGGGGGCTCCTGCTGCCCCCCCTGTTTTGGGGGGGAGGGGGTAGCACAGGCCCCTCCCCCCTTTGCACCATGGTTTGGGGGGAGCCCCTCCCCCCCTTAGAGACCTGAGCCCCACCCCGGGCGGGGGGAGGGGCGGGGGGGGCACATCCCCCCCAAATAAAATCCCCTCCCCCTCGGGCCCCTCCCCCAGCCCTCGGCCCGGACCCGTATGGGGGGAGGGGCGCTGGTTGTGGGGGCGGGGGGCGAGTTTTTGGTTGAATCTTGGCAAGGGGGTGCAACCCCCCCCCAAAAAAGTGCCCCTCCCCCACACCCCCTCCCCCCTTTTTAATGCTTGGGGGAGGGGCGGGGACCCCCCAGGCACCCCTTTGTGTTGGGGGAGGGGCACAGACTCCCCCAAAATTTTTTTTTGTGGGGGGAGGGGCCGGTGCGGAGCATCCCCCAAGCCCCTCTGAGTTCACAGACCCCCCAAATTTGGGGTGGGGGAGGGGAGGAGCAGAAAGACCCCGCCCCCCACCGCGGGGGGAGGGGCGGCGGGGGGGCGGGGCTTTGTCAATTCCTATAAATCGGGATTTTTGTATAAAATCGGAGTTTTCCACCCAACCCCCCCGCGGTGGGGGAGGGGCGCCCCGGCCGTCCAGACGATTTTTGGGGCGATTTCTCCGTGAATAAATAAAAAGTGTTCGTGGGGGGAGGGGCCCCATCCCCCCGTCCCCTCCCCCGCCGCGGGGGGGCTTGGGGGTCTCATCTGGGGGTCGGCGGCGTCACCTGGGGGGGGGAGGGAAAGGGGGAGGGGTCACCTTGGGGACAGCAGCGCCCAGGTGTGCCCTGGACAGGTGTGCATGGACAGGTGTGCATGGACAGGTGTGCCTTGTACAGGTGTGCCTTGTACAGGTGTGCCTGGGACAGGTGTGCATGGACAGGTGTGCATGGACAGGTGTGCTTTGTACAGGTGTGCATGGACAGGTGTGCATGGACAGGTGTGCCTTGTACAGGTGTGCCTGGGCAGGTGTGCATGGACAGGTGTGCCTTGGACAGGTGTGCATGGACAGGTGTGCATGGACAGGTGTGCCTTGTACAGGTGTGCCTTGTACAGGTGTGCATGGACAGGTGTGCCTTGTACAGGTGTGCATGGACAGGTGTGCATGGACAGGTGTGCCCTGGGGCAGGTGTGCATGGACAGGTGTGCCTTGTACAGGTGTGCATGGACAGGTGTGCATGGACAGGTGTGCATGGACAGGTGTGCCCTGGACAGGTGTGCATGGACAGGTGTGCATGGACAGGTGTGCCCTGGACAGGTGTGCCTTGTACAGGTGTGCATGGACAGGTGTGCCTTGTACAGGTGTGCATGGACAGGTGTGCATGGACAGGTGTGCCTTGTACAGGTGTGCATGGACAGGTGTGCTTTGTACAGGTGTGCCTTGTACAGGTGTGCCTTGTACAGGTGTGCATGGACAGGTGTGCCTTGTACAGGTGTGCATGGACAGGTGTGCATGGACAGGTGTGCTTTGGACAGGTGTGCCTTGTACAGGTGTGCATGGACAGGTGTGCATGGACAGGTGTGCCTGAGACAGGTGTGCATGGACAGGTGTGCATGGACAGGTGTGCATGGACAGGTGCGCCTGGGACAGGTGTGCATGGACAGGTGTGCATGGACAGGTGTGCCTTGTACAGGTGTGCATGGACAGGTGTGCCTGAGACAGGTGTGCCTGAGACAGGTGTGCATGGACAGGTGTGCCCTGGACAGGTGTGCATGGACAGGTGTGCCTTGTACAGGTGTGCCTTGTACAGGTGTGCCTGGGACAGGTGTGCCTTGTACAGGTGTGCCCTGGACAGGTGTGCATGGACAGGTGTGCATGGACAGGTGTGCCTTGGACAGGTGTGCCTTGTACAGGTGTGCATGGACAGGTGTGCCTTGTACAGGTGTGCCTTGTACAGGTGTGCCTGGGACAGGTGTGCCTTGTACAGGTGTGCATGGACAGGTGTGCATGGACAGGTGTGCCTTGTACAGGTGTGCATGGACAGGTGTGCATGGACAGGTGTGCATGGACAGGTGTGCTTTGGGCAGGTGTGCATGGACAGGTGTGCCCTGGACAGGTGTGCCTTGTACAGGTGTGCATGGACAGGTGTGCCTTGTACAGGTGTGCCTTGTACAGGTGTGCCCTGGACAGGTGTGCATGGACAGGTGTGCCCTGGACAGGTGTGCATGGACAGGTGTGCCTTGTACAGGTGTGCCTTGGACAAGTGTGCTGGGTGTGTCCCCAAACGGGGGCGCTGCCCCAGGTGTCCCCAGGTGTGTCCCAGGTACCCCCAGCTGCCCCAGCTGTGTCCCAGGTGTGCCCAGCTGTGTCCCAGGTGTGCCCAGGTGTGCCCAGGTGTGTCCCAGGTGTGTCCCAGCTGTCCCAGCTCTCCCACGTGTGCCCAGGTGTGTCCCAGGTGTCCCTTAGCTCTCCCAGCTGTGTCCCAGGTGTCCCCAGCTCTCCCAGCTGTGCCCAGCTGTGTCCCAGGTGTGTCCCAGCTGTCCCAGGTGTATCCCAGGTGTGTCCCAGCTGTCCCCAGGTGTGCCCCGGCGCCTCACCAGGGTGAAGCCGTCGTAGATCTGCATCAGCTCCTCGGTTTTGTACTGCTCCAGGACGATGACGCCGGCCAGGCCGCCGCCGCGGCGCCGCGCGCAGCCCTCGCAGTGCACCAGGTACGTGTTGCGCCCGCCCGTCTCGCTGGTCACAAACAGGATGTTGAACACCTCCACCTGCGGGGGGGCGGGGTCAGGGCAGGGCGGGGCCAGAGACAGCCCACGGTCATGGGAACGGTCAGTGACATTGTGCTGTCCCCTCGGTGTCACTCACGTCACACTCGTTGCAGTAGTACCCCTGGGCTGTCCCCATTGTCCCCATTGTCCCCTCGGTGTCACTCACGTCACACTCGTTGCAGTAGTACCCTGCTGTCCCCCTGTGCTGTCCCCATTGTCCCCATGGTGTCACTCACGTCACACTCGTTGCAGTAGTACCCCATTTCCCGGTGTCCCCTCAGTGTCACTCACATCACACTCGTTGCAGTAGTACCCCATTTCCCATTGTCCCCTCGGTGTCACTCACGTCACACTCGTTGCAGTAGTACCCCTGTGCTGTCCCCTGTGCTGTCCCCAGTGTCCCCTCGGTGTCACTCACGTCACACTCGTTGCAGTAGTACCCTGCTGTCCCCTGTGCTGTCCCCATGCTGTCCCCTCAGTGTCACTCACGTCACACTCGCTGCAGTAGTACCCCCTGTGCTGTCCCCATGTCACTCACGCCACACTCGTTGCAGTAGTACCCTGTGTCCCCCCTGTGCTGTCCCCAGTG
>JAPFBE010000052.1:339042-376458 GCA_034336665.1 Luscinia megarhynchos
GGTGGCTACGTATTGCTCGGGGGGTCCTGCTGTGTCTCTGGGGGTTCCGTGGGTTCCTGGATTTACTTTTTGGGGGTGTTTTGGGTGTTTTTGGGGTGTTTTGGTGGCCCCAGGTGAGTGAGAATGAGCTGGAGTCGGAGCGGGGCGGAGTACGTGAGGGAGTACCGGGATGGGGGTCCTCAGCTGTAGCTCGGGGGTCCTGCTCTGTGTCTCGGAGTCTCAAGGGTTCCCGGCGGTTTTGGGGGTGTTTTGGGGTGCCCCAGGTGGCGAGGATGAGCTGGAGTCAGAATGGGGCCCAGTACCCACAGGAGGAGTACGGGGTGGGGGTCCTGGTGTGTCTCAGGGGTCTCAGGGTGTCTGACAGGTTTTGGGGTGTTTGTGGGGTGCCCCAGGTGGCGAGGATGAGCTGGAGTCGGAACAGAGCCGAAGTACCCGCGAGGAGTACCGGGAGAAGTGTCGGAGAGCGGCGGCAGCGACTCGAAGGCAGACGGCAGCATAGCGGCGGCGAGCTCACCGCGAAGAAGAAGGAGAAGAAAACCAAGAGAGGAGGGAAAAAGGAGGAGGCCGATGATGAGGGGCGAAGGTCAAGGTAGGGCCCGGGAGGGGCACCCGGGGTGGGGGCACTGGGGGGCTTCCCCAGTGCTGCCCTGGGCAGCAGGGACCTGGGGGGTGCTGGGGGTCCCTGGCAGCTGGGGAGGTTCTGTCACTGTGTGGGGTCCTGGAGGGGTCCCAACAGCTGTGGGGAGGGGGTTCTGTCACCTCTCTGGGGTCCTGGGGTGTTCTCTCACCTGTGTGGGAGTCCCCATGGGGTCCCAACACCTGTGGGGGTTCTGTCACCTCTCTGGGGTCCCCATGGGGTCCTGTCACTGTATGGGGTCCCCATGGGGGGTCCTGTCACTGTGTGGGGTCCCCATAGGGGTGCCAGTACCTTTGGGGGATCTGTCACCCTCTCTGGGATCCCCATGGGGGTCCTGCCACTGTGTGGGGGTCCCAGGGGGTCCCATCACTGTGCAGCTCCCTGTAGTGACTAAACCCCCTTTGGGGTCCCTACTGGGGTCTCATGTCCCCTCTGCTCCTCGTGGGGTCCCCTGTCACCCACGTTGGGGCTCATGGGTGTCCTGACAGGAGTGACGTGTTTGCTTCTCCTCCTCTCTGGCCCTCCTGTTCCTCATCCCCTGCTGTCCCCATGTCCCCCTGCTGTCCCCCTGCTGTCCCCCCTGTGGTGTCCTCCTGATGTCCCCTGTCCCCTGGTGTCCCCCTGCTGTCCCCCCTGTGGTGTCCTCCTGATGTCCCCATGTCTCCCTGCTGTCCCCCCTGCTGCTCCCCTGTGGTGTCCTCCTGATGTCCCCCTGTCCCCTGGTGTCCCCTGCTGGTCGCGGTCCCTCTGTCCCCCTTGGTGTCCCCTGGTGTCCCCATGTCCTCCCTGTCCCCCCTCGAGCTGTGTCCCCCTGTCCCTCTGTTCCTGTCCCCCTGCCCCCTGTCCCTGCCCTCTGTCCCTGCCCCCTGTCCATGTCCCCATCCCCTGTCCATATCCCCATCCCTGTCCATGTCCCTGTCCCCATCCCTGTCCCTGTCCCTGTCCCTGTCCATGTCCTTGTCCCTGTCCATGTCCCTGTCCCTATCTCTGTCCCCATCACCTGTCCATGTCCCTGTCCCCATCCCTGTCCCCATCCCCTGTCCCCATCCCTGTCCCCATCCCCTGTCCCTGTCCCTGTCCCTGTCCCTGTCTCCCTGTCCCAGGCTGTGGAGCAGAAATCCTCAACCCAGCTGTTGGGGGCCTGGGGGCTGGAGGACGTGGACCCACGTGTTCACCCGGGGGAGGAGGATTATCACACCCTCACCAACTACAAGGCCTTCAGCCAGTTCATGAGGTGGGGCTGGGGCTCCCTGGGGTGTCTGGGGGGGCTCCTATAGAGGGTAGTCTGGGGGGTCCTGGGAGTGTCTGGGGGTCCTTAGCCCCTGTGGGTGTTTGGGGGACACCTCACGGACAGGAGGGTCCTGAGTGACCCCGGGAATCCTGAATGACCCCTGGGGATCCTGAGTGAGCCCCTGGGGATCCTGAGTGACCCTGGGATTCTGAGTGACCCCTGGGATTCTGAGTGACCTCTGGGGATCCTGAGTGACCCTGGGATTCTCATGAGTGACCCTGCAGGGATCCTGGAGCACCCTGGGATTCTATGAGTGACCCTGAGATCCTGAGTGAATCCCTGGGATTCTGAGGTGACCCTTGGGACTCTGAGTGCACCCTGGGGGATCCTGAGGCGACTGGGGGATCCCTCTGAGTGACCCCCTGGGGGATGCTCAGTGACCCTGGGCCATCAGGATCCTGAGCGACCCCCTGGGATCCTGGAGCGACCCCTGGGATTCTGAGTGACCCTGGGAGTTCCTGAATGACCCTCGATCCTGAGTGACTGGGATCCTGGAGTGACTCTAGTGCTCAGTGCACTCCTGGAGCCATCCCAGGATCCTGAGTGATCCCTGGGGATCCCTGAGTGCCCCGGCCATCCCAGAGATCCCTGTGAGGTGAGCTAGATCTGATGTCTCAACGGGGATCACGAGTGACCCCTGGCATCCCTCAGTGACCTCCTGGAGCCATCCCAGGATCCTGGAGTGACTGGGGATCCTGGAAGGTGACCCCTGGCATCACAGTGACCCCAGGACCATCCCAAGGACACCCTGTGCCACCGCCCCACCTCCTAGCATGCCTCGGAAGTCTCGCGCTCTTCCTCACTGGACCCCACGGCCCCCTGCCTCTCTATCTCACACTTCTCTGCCCCTGCAGGCCTGATCAGCCAAGAAGAACCCCAAAATCCCCATGTCCAAGATGATGACCTGACCATCCTGGGGGCCAAGTGAGGGAGTTCAGCGCCTAACAGCCTTCAAAGGGCTCGTGTCGGCCGCTGCGTGGCTGCTGACACGAGGCCACGCCACGCCGCGCGCGAGCAGGTGTCGGCGCCCGTGGCCAGGCGTGATGGCGGCCCCATGCCCCGCTGCCAAAGGCCAAGACCAAGGAGGAGGGCAAAGGTGGGGGAGGGGCACCCCGCAGTAGCACTAGGGGAGTTACCCCTGGGTGGTTGGGGGTTTGTGGGTTGGGGGGTTTGGGGGGTTATTCAGAGTTTGGGGGTCACCGGAGATTGGTTTTGGGGGGTTATTGGGGGTGGGTTTGGGGGTCACCGGGGTGGTTTGGTAGGTTAGTTTGAGGGTTATTGGGGGAGGTTGGGGTCCCTCTGCAGGTTTAGGGGTCACTGGGGTGGTTTGGGGGTTACTGGGGGGTTTGGGGGTCACTGGGGTGGTTTGGGTGTCTTTGTGTGATTTTGGGTGTCCCTGGGGTGGTTTGGGGGTCCCTGGGGTGTGGGGTTTTCGAGGGGTAACCCCTGGGGTATGTGGGGTTACCCCTGGGTGGATGAGGGTTTGTGGGTTGGGGGTTTGGGGGTCACCGGGGTGGTTTTAAGGGGTTATTGGGGGTGGGTTTGGGGGTCACTGGGGTGGTTTGGGGGGGTTATTGAGGGGTTATTGGGGGGAGGTTGGGGGTCCCTCTGCAGGTTTAGGGGGTCACTGGGGGTGGTTTGGGGGTTACTGGGGGGTTTAGGGGGTCACTGCGGTTTGGGTGTCTTTTGTGTGTGATTTTGGAGTGTCCCCTGGGATGATTTGGGGGGGGTTGGGGGGGATCACTGGGGTGGTTTGGGGGTCCCTGGGGTGTGGGATTTTTGGGGGGTAACCCCCCTGGGGTATAATGGGGGTTACCCCTGAGTGGTTTGGGGTTTTGTGGGTTGGGGGTTTGAGGGGGTTATTGGGGGGTTTGGGGGGTCACTGGGATGATTTTTGGGAGGTCCCTGTGCAAGTCTGGGAGTTCCTGGGATGGTTTTCAGAGTCTCTGTGGGGGTTTGCGGGATGCCTGCGGGGCAGTTTGGGGTCCCTGGGATGATTTGGGGGTCCCTGAGATGGTTTTGGGGGTCCCCTGCCCACAGGCCGGGCACAAGAAGCAGCAAGAGCCACATGGGTGCCCGAGCTGAAAGAAGAGAAGATGAAGGGCAGGAAAATGGCCCGCTCAAGATCAAACTGGGAGTGCTGGGGGGCAAACGCAAGAAGAGCAGCTCGGTGCGTGCTGCAGGGCACTGGGAGCACTGGGGGACAGGGTGGGGGGCACTGGGGGACACTGGGGGACACTGAGAGCACTGGGGGACAGGGCACGGGGGCACTGGGGGCACTGGGGGACAGGGTGGGGGACACTGAGACACTGGGGGACACTGAGGAAGCACTGGGGGACAGGGCAGAGAGGGGCACTGGGGGGCACTGGGGGACAGGGTGGGGGGAGCACTGGGAGCACTGGGAGTGGGGACACCAGGGACAGGGCCATTGAGGATGGGTGCATGGGATGGGACACTTGTCCTTGCTGTCCCCAATGTCCCCACTGCCCCCAGTCCCCGGATGTCCCCAATGTCCCCAATATCCTCACTGCCCCAATGTCCCCAACGTCCCCCATGTCCCTGCTGTCCCCCATGCCCCCTTGCCCCTTAATGCCCCCGGATGTCCCCAATGCCCTGGATGTCCCCATGTCCCCACTGTCCCCGCTGTCCCCAATACCCCGGATATCCCGCTGTCCCAATGCCCCAGATGTCCCCATGTCCCTGATGTCCCCAATGTCCCCATGTCCCCATATCCCCGATGTCCCCAATACCCGGATATCCCGCTGTCCCCAATGCCCCGGATGTCCCCATGTCCCCGCTGTCCCTGATGTCCCCAATGCCCCGGATGTCCCCAGGTCCCTGCTGTCCCCAATGTCCCTGCTGTCCCCGCTGTCCCCAGTGCCCCAGATGTCCCCAGGTCCCTGCTGTCCCCAATGTCCCTGCTGTCCCGCTGTCCCCAATGCCCCAGATGTCCCCAGGTCCCTGCTGTCCCCAATGTCCCCATGTCCCGCTGTCCCCAATGCCCCGGGATGTCCCCATGTCCCCGCTGTCCCCAATGCCCCGGATGTCCCCATGTCCCGCTGTCGCAGAGCGAGGACGCGGGCGAGGCCGAGGAGGAGTCGGACGCCGAGAGCCCCGGGGCGCTGGGCGCCGCCCCCCGCCCCGACCCCGGCGCGCGCCTCAAGAAGCTCAAGCGGGGCCGCCCGGGCCGCAAGAAGAAGAAAGGTGAGCGTCCCCAAGTGTCCCCGGAGTGTCCCCAGAGTGTCCCCGAGGCTGGGGGCGGCCGAATAGCATCCCGTGTCCCCTCCCCGCTCCGTCTCCCTTGCAGCCCCCGAGCGCCGGCCGGGCAGGGGCCCAGCGGCCCATGAGAGGCAGGCTGGCAGCCCGCTGCACGGTGAGACCCGCGTGTCCCCAAGTGTCCCCGGGGTGTCACCGGGGTCCCCAAACCCCCGCGGGTGTCCTGGCTCTGTGCACAGCCCTGGTGGTGGCGGCCAGAGGGGTCCCCAGCCCCTGGTGTCCTCTGAGGGGTGCAGCCGTGTCCCTGTGTCCCCGTGTCCTTGTGTCACCATGTCCCCATCCCTGTCCCATGGCCCCAGCCCTGTCCCTGTGTCCCCAGACCTGTTCCATTGTCCCCAACCCTGTCCTGAGTCACCAGCCCTGTCCCTGTGTCCCAACCCTGTTCCTGTGTCCCCAGCCCTGTCCCTGTGTCCCCAGCCCTATCCTTGTGTCCCTGTGTCCCCAGACCTGTCCCTGTGTCCTCAGACCTGACCCATGTCCCCAGCCCTGTCCCTGTGTCACCATCCATTTCCCTGTGTCCCCAGCCCTGTCCTTGTGTTCTCAGCCCCTGTCCCTGTGTCCCCAGACCTGTCTCCATGTCCTCAGCCCTGTCCCATGTCCCCAGACCTGTCCCCTGTGCCTCCATTCCTCTGTCCCCAGTGTCCCCACCCCTGCTGCATGTCCCCATCCCTATGCCGTGTCCCCAACCCTGTCCCCATTTCCCCCACGCCCTCTGAGCCCCCCGTGGGCCCGGTGACAGGGGTGACAGCAGTGCCAGGTAACAGCAGTGACAGGGGGTGACAGCAGTGCCAGGTGGCAGCAGTGCCAGGTGACAGCAGTGCCAGGGATGACAGCAGTGACAGCAGTGCCAGGGGTGGCAGCAGTGCCAGGTGGCAGCAGTACCAGGAGTGACAGCAGTGACAGCAGTGCCAGATGACAGCAGTGCCAGGTGCCAGCAGTGCCAGGGGTGACAGCAGTGACAGCAGTGCCAGGGGTGGCAGCAGTGCCAGATGACAGCAGTGCCAGGTGCCAGCGAGTGCCAGGGGTGACAGCGAGGTGCCAGCAGTGGCAGCAGTGCCAGGGTTGACAGCAGTGCCAGGTGCCAGCAGTGCCAGGGGTGACAGCAGTGACAGCAGTGGCAGCAGTGCCAGGGGTGACAGCAGTGCCAGGTGACAGCAGTGCCAGGGTGACAGCAGTGACAGCAGTGCCGGGTGGCAGCGAGTGCCAGCAGTGCCAGCAGTGGCAGCAGTGCCAGCAGTGCCAGCAGTGCCAGGGGTGGCAGCAGTGGCGGCAGTTCCCAGGTGCCAGCAGTGCCCAGGTGCCAGCAGTGCCAGGTGGCAGCAGTGGCAGCAGTGCCAGGTGCCAGCAGTGCCAGGGGTGACAGCAGTGCCAGTGGCAGGTGGCAGCAGTGCCAGCAGTGGCAGCAGTGGCAGGTGGCAGTGGCAGCAGTGCCAGCAGTGGCAGCAGTGGCAGGTGGCAGCAGTGGCAGCAGTGCCAGGTACCAGCATTACCAGCAGTGGCAGCAGTGGCAGTTGCCAGCGGTGGCAGGTGGCAGCAGT
This sequence comes from Luscinia megarhynchos, assembly GCA_034336665.1. Lineage (NCBI taxonomy): Eukaryota > Metazoa > Chordata > Aves > Passeriformes > Muscicapidae > Luscinia > Luscinia megarhynchos. The sequence goes on from JAPFBE010000052.1 coordinate 345,785, forward strand.
GCCAGCAGTGCCAGCAGTGCCAGGTGGCAGCAGTGCCAGGGGTGCCAGCAGTGCCAGCAGTGGCAGGTGGCGGCAGTGGCAGGTGGCAGCAGTGGCAGCAGCGGTGCCAGGTACCAGCAGTGCCAGCAGTGCCAGCAGTGGCAGGTGGCAGCAGTGCCAGGTGCCAGCGGTGCCAGGTGCCAGCAGTGCCAGCAATGGCAGCAGTGGCAGCAGTGCCAGAGTGCCAGCAGTGCCAGGTGCCAGCAGTGGCAGGTGGCGGCAGTGGCAGCAGAGTGCCAGGTGCCAACGCAGTGGCAGGTGGCAGCGGTGGCAGCAGTGGCAGCAGTGGCAGGTGGCAGCAGTGGCAGGTGGCAGCAGTGGCAGCAGTGGCAGCAGTGGCAGGTGGCAGCAGTGCGGGTGCCAGCAGTGCCAGCAGTGCCAGCAGTGGCAGGTGGCAGCAGTGGCAGGTGCCAGCAGTGCCAGCAGTGCCAGCAGGTGCCAGCAGTGGCAGCAGTGCCAGCAGTGGCAGGTGCCAGCAGTGCCAGCAGTGCCAGCAGTGCCAGCAGTGCCAGCGGTGCCCCGTCCCCGCGGGGCCGGGCCCGGAGGAGGAGGCGATGGCTTCTGAGACTGACCACCAGGACTACTGCGAGGTGTGCCAGCAGGGCGGGAGATCATCCTGTGCGACACCTGCCCCAGCGCCCACTACCACCTGGTGTGCCTGGACCCCGAGCTGGACTCCCGCGCGCCCGGTGGCCGCTGGAGCTGCCCCACTGCGTGAGTGGGGAATGCTGGGGGGCTGGGGGGACTGGGGGGACTGGGGGAACTGGGGCTGCCCCCACTGCGTGAGTGGGGAATGGGGAGGGCTGGGGAACTGGGGGACTGGGGGAACTGTTCTGGGTCTATCCCTGGGTGTTTGGGGTCTGTTCTGGGTCCATCCCTGGGTGTTTGGGGGTCTGTTCTGGTTCCATCCCTGGGTGTTGGGGTCTGTTCTGGGTCCATCCCCTGGGTGTTTGGGGGTCTGTTCTGGTTCCATCCCCTGGGTGTTGGGGTCTGTTCTGGGCCCATCCCTGGATGTTGGGGTCTGTTCTGGGCCCATCCCCTGGAGCTCTGGGGTCTGTTCTGGTTCCATCCCCTGGGTGTTGGGGTCTGTTCTGGTTCCATCCCCTGGGTGTTTGCGGGTCTGTTCTGGGCCCATCCCCTGGAGTTCTGCCCACCCCTTGGGGGCAGCTCCGAGCTCACCCGCTGCCGCTGACCCCGAGCCGTCCCCAGGAGGAAGGAGGGTGCAGTGGGAGGCCGAGCGAGGAGGAGGGAGGAGGAGGAAGAGGAGGGAGGAGGAGGGCGAGAGGAAGGAGGAGGAGGATGACCACATGGAGTACTGCCGGGTGTGCAAGGACGGGGGAGCTGCTGTGCTGCGACGCCTGCGTCTCCTCCTACCACATCCACTGCCTGAACCCGCCCCTGCCCGAGGTCCCCCAACGGAGAGTGGCTCTGTCCCCGCTGCACCGACGTGGCCGGGGGCAGGGGGACATGACGGGGGACATGGGGACAGCCGGAGGTGTGGGGATATGGGGGGACAGCAGGGGGGACATGGGGACAGTGGGGGTATGGGTGATACAGGGACATGGGGGGATAGGGGGGATATGGGGACAGTGGGACATGGAGGGATATGTAGGGGGACATGGGGACATCAGAGAATATGGGGACACAGAGGGGATATGGTGACACTGTGGGGATATGGTGACACTGTGGGGATATGGGGACATTGGGGGATATGGGGACATTGGGGGGATATGGGAGATATCGAGGGACATGGGGGGGGACATGGGGGGCTAAGGGGAACATGAGGGGGACACAAAGGGGACATACGGCCATGGGGACACAGTGACATGCTACTTGAGGGCATGCAGGGGACACAGGGACATGGGGACACACAGGGACATGGGGACAAAGCAGGACATGGAGGGACACTCGCACGGCCACGTGGGGACAGTGTGGGACCCAACCCCTCGGGGGGCACAGCCCTGCCCCCTTCCCTCGGTGTCCCCAACATCCCCAGTGTCCCCAGTGTCCCCAACATCCCAGTGTCCCCAGTGTCCCTAACACCCCCAAGTGTCCCCATGTCTGATGTCTCCAAGCGTCCCCATGTCCCCAGTGTCCCCAACACCCCAGTGTCCCCATGTCCCCAGATACAACATCCCAGTGTCCCCATGTCCCCAACACTAGTCCCCATGTCCCCAGTGTCCCCAACATCCCAGTGTCCCCAGTGTCCCCAACACCCCAGTGTCCCCATGTCCCCCAGTGTCTCCAGCGTCCCCATGTCCACAGTGTCCCAACACCCCCAGTGTCCCCATGTCCCCAGTGTCCCCCAACACCCCCAGTGTCCCCATGTCCCCAGTGTCTCCAGTGTCCCCATGTCCCCAGTGTCCCCAACACCCCCAGTGTCCCCCATGTCCCCAGTGTCCCCATGTCCCCAGTGTCCCCAACACCCCAGTGTCCCCATGTCCCCAACTGTGCCCGCTGTCCCTTGGTGCCGGTGCTCAAGGGGCGGGTGCAGAAAGATCCTGTACTGGCTGGGGGAGCCCCCACCACCCGTGGCCCCAGGGACCCCCAGGCCCAGGAGGGGCCCCCAGGCACCCTACAGGGGCAGCTCGGCGGGAGTTCTTACGTCAAGTGGGTGGGGCTGTCCTACTGGCACTGCTCCTGGATCAAGAGGCTGCAGATGCGCCTGGGGGACCCCAAAAATATCCAGGGGACCCCAAAAATATCCAGGGGACCCCAAAAACCTGGGGGGGTACCCCCAAAGTGTGGGGGGCTCAGGGTGGGTGGGGGCTGTCCTACTGGCACTGCTCCCTGGATCAAGGAGCTGCAGGTACGCCTGGGGGACCCCAAAAACCTGGGGGACCCCAAAATATCCAGGGGGTCCCCAAAAGCCGAGTACCTAAAGTGTGGGGGGGCTCAGGGTGAGTGGGGCTGTCCTACTGGCACTGCTCCTGGATCAAGGAGCTGCAGGTACGCCTGGGGGACCCCAAAAACCCGGGGGGATAACTCAAAAACCTGGGGGGACCCCAAAAACCTGAGGAGGACACAAAAACCTGGAGAGAGACCCTAAAAATCTGGGGAGGGACACAGAAATTTGGGATGCCTCCTTTAACTTTGGGGTATTCCCCTCTAATTTTGGGGTGATTCCCTCCAACTTTGGGGGTCTCCCCTCTAACTTTGGGATGCTCTCTCTGACTCTGGGGTTCCCCCTCTAACTTCGGGATGCTCTGTTGAAATTTTGGGGTGATTATCTCTAGCTTTGGGGTGTCCCCTCCAAGTTTGGGATGCTCTGTTTGAATTCTGGGGTCTCCCCTCTAACTCTGGGGTCTCCCCTCTAACTTTGGGATGCTCTCTGTGTTGAAATTTTGGGGGTGATTCTCTCTAACTTTGGGGTGATCCCCTCTAACTTTGGGGTCTCCCCTCTAACTTTGGGATGCTCTTTTGAAACTTTGGGGTGATACTCTCTTATTCTGGGGTCTCCCCTCTAATTTTGGGGTGATCCCCTCTAACTCTGGGGTCTCCCCTCTAACTTTGGAATGCTTTCTCTGTTGAAATTTTGGGGTGGTCCCCTCTAACTTTGGGGTGATCCCCTCTAACTTTGGGGTGATCCCCTCTAACTTTGGGGTCTCCCCTCTAACTTCGGGATGCTCTATTTGAATTTTGGGGTCTCCCTTCTAACTTCGGGATGCTCTATTTGAATTTTGGGGTCTCCCTTCTAACTTCGGGGTGCTCTGTTTGAATTTTGGGGTCTCCCCTCTAACTGTGGGCTCTCCCTGTGACTCTGGGCTGCAGCTGGAGATCTTCCACCTGGTGATGTACCGGAACTACCAGCGCAAGAACGACATGGACGAGCCGCCGCCGCTGGACTACGGCTCGGGGGACGACGACCCCAAGAGCGAGAAGCGGGGGGCGGGGGGGGACCCCCTGTTCGGGGGCATGGAGGAGCGATTCTACCGCTACGGCATCAAGCCCGAGTGGATGACGGTGCACCGCATCATCAACCACAGGTGGGCACCCCGAAACCCGCAGGGGCACCCCGAAATCCGCAGGGGAACCCCGAAATCCTGGGGAACCACCAAAATCCCCAGGGGAGCCACCGAATCCACAGGGGCACCCTAAAATCCACATGGGTACCCAAAGGTGCACTGCATCATCAGCCACAGGTGGGCACCCCGAAACCCGCAGGGGCACCCCGAAACCTGCAGGGGCACCCCGAAATCCTGGGGAACCACCAAAATCCCCAGGGGAGCCACCGAATCCACAGGGGCACTCCAAAATCCCCAGGGGAACCACCGAGATCCACAGGGGAACCCCAAAATCCACAGGGGAACCCTAAAACCCATAGGGGTACCCGAAGGTGCACCGCATCATCAACCACAGGTGGGCACCCCGAAACCCACAGGGGCACCCCGAAATCCACAGGGGCACTTGAAATCCTGGGGAACCACCAAATCCACAGGGGAACCACCCGAGATCCCTGGGGAACTACCAAATCCACAGGGAACCCCCAAATCCACAGGGGAACCCAGAATCCCCAGGGGAGCCACTGAGTCCACAGGGGCACCCCAAAATCCACAGGGGAACCCCGAAATCCACAGGGGAACCCCAAAATCCACAGGGGAACCCCGAAATCCTGGGGAACCACCAAAATCCCCCAGGGGAACCACCCGAATCCACAGGGGCACCCCAAAATCCACAGGGGAACCCTAAAACCCATAGGGGTACCCGAAAGGTGCACTGCATCATCAGCCACAGGTGGGCACCCCAAAACCTGCAGGGGCACCCCGAAATCCTGGGGAACCACCAAAATCCACAGGGGCACCCCAAAATCCACCAGGGAACCACCGAATCCACAGGGGCACCCCCAAATCCACAGGGAAGCCCCAAAATCCACAGGGGAACCCCAAAACCCGCAGGGACACCCTCGAATCCACAGGGACACCCCAAATTAAGGACCTCTGGGCACCCACCTGGGGTTCCCCCTCAGCTTTGGGGGAACCCCCCAGGGCACCCCAAAATCCTGAGGGGGTGTGGGGACAGCCGGGTGGGCGAGGGGAGCGGCCATGGAGGGGTTTGGGGACATTGGTGGCACCTGTGGGGACATTGGTGGCACCCCGAGTGTCCCCAGGTGACCCCGTGTCCTGTCCCTGTGTCCCTGTCCCCGGGTGACCCCGTGTCACCCAGTGTGACCCATTGTCCCCTCCCTGTCCCCGGGTGACCCCGTGTCACCCAGTGTGACCCTGTCCCCAGGTGGCCTCATTTACATTCTGTGTCCCCCCCCATGTCCCCGCCAGGTGTCCCCCATGTCCCTTGTCCCCCGGTGACCTCGTGTCCCCCTACGCGTGTCCCCATCCCTGCAGGTGACAGCCGCGTGACCCCTGGTGGCGCCTGTGTCCCTTCCACGTCCCTCTGTCACCCACACCCTGGTGGCAGTGCCACCCTGCCAGGCCTCTCGGTGCTGCTGGCTGTCCCTGTGTCCCCAGGGGTGCTCGGTGTCACCCATGCACTTAGGGACACTCAGTGGAAATCACCGTGGGTGTCCTGTGTCCCTGTGGGTGCCAGTTGTCACCCACAGGTGCCACACATCCCTGGGTGCCGGTGTCACGCTGTTCCTCTGTCCCTGGGTGTCCCGTGTCCCCATTGTCCCCACTGTCCCTTGGGTGCCCACTGTCCCTGGGTGCCCACTGTCTCCAGTGTCCCCAGTGTCCCTGGGTGTCCCCGAGTGTCCCCTGTCTCGAGCCCCGGGTGATCACGGTGCCCCAGGTCTCCAGGTGTCCCCTGTCCCCGAGCTCTAGAGTGTCCCTAGGTGTCCCTGGGTGTCCCGAGCCCCCAGTGTGGCGGTGCCGATGGAGTGTCCCTGCTGTCCCCCCTGTGTCCCCGAGCGGGTGGCCGGTGCCCGTGGGTGTCCCTGCTGTCCCAGGGTGTCCCAGAGCCCGGGTGGCCTTGGGGTGCCCGTGGAGTGTCCCTGCTGTCCCCGGGTGTCCCGAGGCCCGGGTGGCGGTGCAGCGTAGCGTGGACGGAAGGGGGCAGTACCACTACCTGGTGAAGTGGCGGGACCTGCCCTCTGACCAGGCCACCTGGGAGGAGGGCCGAGATACCCATCCCGACTCACGACCTGCACAAGCTGGTACGTGCACAAACACCGGTGAGGGACACTGGGGACACTGGGGGTACAGGGGTGTGCCTACTGGAAACACCAGTGAGGACACTAGGGACACTGGGGAGTACAGGGATGTGCCTACTGGAAACACTGGTGAGGACACTGGGGACACTGGGGGGTACAGGGAGTGTGCCTGCTGGAAACACCAGTGAGGGACACTGGGGACACTGGGGGAGTACAGGGGTGTGCCTACTAGGAAACACTGGTGAGGGACACTGGGGACACTGGGGGTACAGGGGGTGTGCCTACTGGAAACACCAGTGAGGGACACTGGGGACACTGGGAGGGTACAGGGGTGTGCCTACTGGAAACACCAGTGAGGGACACTGGGGACACTGGGGGAGTACAGGGATGTGCCTACTGGAAACACTGGTGAGGGACACTGGGGACACTGGGGGAGTACAGGGGTGTGCCTGCTGGAAACACCAGTGAGGGACACTGGGGACACTGGGGGTACAGGGATGTGCCACTACTGGAAACACTGGTGAGGGACACTGGGGACACTGGGGGGTACAGGGGTGTGCCTGCTGGAAACACCAGTGAGGGACACTGGGGACACTGGGGGGTACAGGGATGTGCCTACTGGAAACACTGGTGAGGGACACTGGGGACACTGCAGGGGTACAGGGGTGTGCCTACTGGAAACACCGGTGAGGGACACTGGGGACACTGGGGGTACAGGGGTGTGCCTACTGGAAACACCGGTGAGGGACACTGGGGACACTGGGGGGTACAGGGGGTGTGCCTGCTGGAAACACCAGTGAGGGACACTGGGGACACTGGGGGGTACAGGGATGTGCCTACTGGAAACACTGGTGAGGGACACTGGGGGGTACAGGGATGTGCCTGCTGGAAACACCAGTGAGGGACACTGGGGACACTGGGGGGTACAGGGGGTGTGCCCTACTGGAAACACCGGTGAGGGACACTGGGACATTGGGACACTGGGGACACTGGGACACTGGGGACACTGGGACGTGGGGACACTGGAGATGTGGGGAACGCCACATCCTGCAATGTTCTCACGCTGCCACGTCCCTGTGTCACCCCCGTCTGTGTCCCTTGTCCCCATTTCATGTCCCTGTGTCACCATCCTGTGTCTTTCCCCGTGTCCCTTTGTCACCCCTGTGTCCCTCTGTCCTGCTCATCTCCTGTCCCCCGGTGTCTCCAGTGTCCCCCTCATGTCCCCTCATGTCCCCTGTGTCCCACTCCTGTCCCCTGTGTCCCCCTGTGTCCCGGTGTCCCCTCCTGTCCCCAGGGAGGTGTTCATGGGGGAGGACCCGGCCCAGCCCCGGCGTTACAAGAAGAAGAAGAAGGAGACGCCGGGGGAGGGACCCCCCGAGTCCCCCACCAACGACGTGAGTGTGCCCAGAGTGGGGGGCAAACCTAGAACACCAAACCTGGGAGCCCCCAAAACCTGGGAGCCCCAAACCTGGGGAACCCACACCTGGGTACCTGAATCTCCCCAAATCTGATTCCCCCAGCACTTGAGCCCCCCTGAGTCCTGTGACCCCCCACATGGTTCCCATCCCCGGTGGTTTTAGGGTGCCCTGAATCCCCCCAAACCTACTCCCCCTGAGCCTTGTGACCCTCCACATGGTTCCCATTCTCTGGGTGATTTTGGGGTGCCCTGAACACCTGAATCCCCTAAACCTGCTCTCCTTGAGCCCTGTGACCCCCATTTTGGGGTGCCCTGAATCCCCCCAGACCTGCTCCCCTGAGCCCTGTGACCCCCACGATTCCCATTCTCTGGGTGATTTTGGGGTGCCCTGAATCCCCCAAACCCTGGCCCTCTGGGTCTTATGACCCCTCACACCATTCCCACCCCTCTGAGTGTTTTTGGGGTGCCCTGAACCCCTGAATCCTCCCAAGCCTGCTCCTCCTGAGCCCTGTGACCCCCTCACCATTCCCACCCCTCTGAGTGTTTTCGGGGTGCCCTGAACCCCGAATCCCCCCAGACCCGCCCCCTGAGCCCCCGAGCCCCGACTGCGGTGCCCCTACCCTGACAGCCCGTGTCCCCGCAGCCACGGTCAAAGTCACGAGGCCAGCAGCTTCATCACGACCACGGGGAGCCGCTGCACCTGTACCAGCTGGAGGGGCTCAACTGGCTACGCTTCTAAGTGAAGCAGAGCACCGTGCCACCATCCTGGCCCGACAGAGATGGGGCTGGGCAAGACCATCAGACCATCGTCTTCCCTCTACTAGCTCTACAAGGAGGTGAGGGGCACCCTAGGAGGGAGCTGGGGGCACTGCCCGAGGCACTGGGTGGGGGCTGGGGACACTGGATGGGTCTGGGGGGCACCTGCCAAAGAGCACCTAGTGGGGCTGAGGGGCACCTAGTGGGAGCACTAGGGGGGGCCTAGGATTACCCCATAGGGCTGGGGGTACCTGTCCAGGTCACCTGGGTGGGGCTGGGGGCACCTGGGTGAGACTGTCCCTGTGTCACACAGTGTCCCCAGGGCTGTCCCCAGGGCTGTCCACAGGGCTGTCCCCCTGTCCCCAGGGCTGTTCCCAGGGCTGTCCCAGGCTGTGCCCTGGGCTGTCCCCGTGTCCCCAGGGCTGTCCCAGGGCTGTCCCCCCTATCCCCAGAGCTGTCCCCAGGCTGTGCCCAGGGCTGTCCCCTGTCCCCAGGGCTGTCTCCTGTCCCCAGGGCTGTTCCCAGGCTGTTCCCAGCCTGTCCCCAGGAACTGTCCCCAGGCTGTCCCCTGTCCCCAGGGCTGTCCCCTGTCCCCAGGCGTGTCCCCATGTCCCCCTGTCCCCCAGGGCCACACCAAGGAGCCCGTTCATACGTCCAGTGCCCGCTCTCCACCATCATCAACTGGGAGGCCTTGAGTTCCAGATGTGGGCCCCGGCCTTCTACGTGGTGACCTACACGGGGGACAAGGACAGCAGCGCCATCATCCGCGAGCGAGTTCTCCTTCGACGACCCACCGCCATCAAGGGGCGGCAAGAGAGCCTTCAAGATGAAGGTGGGGGGCCGGGGGGAACCGCGAGGGGACATGGGGAGGAACATGGGGACAAGAGGGGACACAGGGACAGCGGGGGAACCTGAGGGACATGGTGGGGACAGGGGACAAGGGGGACACAAAGGAGACAAGAGGGGGACACGAGGGGACAGGGGACAAAGGGGACAGTGAGGGGACATGGGGACAAGAGGGTCAGGGGGACAGCAAAGGGGGACACGGGGGGGAACCGCGAGGGGGCATGTGGGGGACAAGGGGACATGGGGACAGCTAGGGGACCTGGGGACAAGAGGGGGGGGGGACCTGGGGACAAGAGGGGGGGACAGGGGGACAGCAAAGGGGACCGCGGGGGGCACAGGAGACAAAGGGGACAACAGGAGACAAAGGGGGACACAGGGACGTATGGGGGACAAGGGGACATGGGGACAGCGGGGGGACAGGGGACAAGGGGGAACAGGGGACAACAAAGGGGACACAGGGGGGACAGGGGACGAGGGGGGACAGGGGACAGTGAAGGGACACAGCGGGGACAGGGGACAAGGGAGTGGGACTTGAACACCTGGGTCATTTGGGGACAAGGGCACCTGGACATGGGGGGACAAAGGGGACAGCAGGTGGCACCTGGACACGTGGGTCATTTGGGGACAAGGGGGTGGCACCTGGCCGTGTGGATTTTGGGGTGCCCGGCCCCCCTGGATCCCATCCTGGGGAATTTTGGGGTTCTGGGTGGGGTTATTCCATGTTCTGGGGGCTCTGTTGGGTGTTTTTTCCATATTTTGGGGGTTCTCCTGGGTGTTCTGTCACGTTTTGGGGGTGCTGGGGGGGTTAGGGGGGCTCTGTTTGGTGTTCTGCTGTGTTTTGGGGCTCTGTGTGTGTTTTTCCATATTTTTGGGGGTTCTGTTGGGTGTTGTGTCCCGTTCTGGGGGCTCTGCTGGAGTGTTGTGTCCTGTTCTGGGGTTCTGTTGGGTGTTGTGTCCCGTTCTGGGGGCTCTGCTGGCTGTTGTGTCCCGTTTGGGGCTCTGCTGGAGTGTTGTGTCCCGTTCTGGGGGCTCTGCTGGCTGTTGTGTCCCGTTTTGGGGTTCTGTTGGGTGTTGTGTCCTGTTCTGGGGCTCTGCTGGCTGTCGTGTCCCGTTTAGGGAGTGCGGGGTCCCCGCTGAGCCCGCCCTACCCCAAGCGAGGCCCAGGTGAGAAGTTCCACGTGCTGCTCCACGTCCTACGAGCTCATCACCATCGACCGAAGCGGCTGGGCTCCATCCGCTGGGCCTGCCTGGTGGTGGGCCGAGGCCCACCGCCTGAAAAACAACCAGAGCAAGGTGGGGGCACCCCCAAAAACACGAGGGGCGTGGGTGGGGGGCACCCCAAAACCCTGAGGAATGGGTGGGGGGCACCCTGGGTACCAGAAGGATTTGAGTGGGAGGTTCCCTCATGGTGGACGAGGCCCAGGGCCTGAAAAACAACCAGAGCAAGGTGGGGGCACCCCAAAAACACGAGGGGCGTGGGTGGGGGGCACCCCAAAACCCGAGGGGAATGGGTGGAGGGCACCCCAAAACCACGGAGGTATGGGTGGGGGGTTGTTGGGTACCTGCCTGGTGGTGGACAAGGCCCAGGGCCTGAAGAACAACCAGAGCAAGGTGGGGGGCACCCCAAAAACACAGGCGAGGGGGGTGGGGGGGGGGCACCCCAAAACCTAGGGATGGGGGTGGGGGGGGGGCACCCTGATACCAGGGAATTTGAGTAGGGGGGTTTCCTCATGGTGGGACGAGGCCCAGGGCCTGAAAAACAACCAGAGCAAGGTGGGGGCACCCCCAAAAATCTGAGCGTTGCTGTAGGGGGCACCCCAAAAACCCAGGGAATGGGTGGGGGGGTGTGAGGGTACCCTGGGTGGGGGGGGGGATCAGGGGGTCTCTCCCTGATTTTTGGGAGTCTGAGGGTGCCCAGGGGGTGTTGTGGGTGTCCTGGTGGGTTTTGGGGTCTGAGGGGGGGATCAGGGGGTGTCCCTGGTCAGTTTTGGGGTGTCCTTGGTTGGTTTTGGGGTGCCCTGGTGAGTTTTGGGGTGCCAGCTTGGTGTCCCAGGTGTGTTTTTGGGGTGTCCTACGGCTCGGTTTTGGGGTGCACCTGCTGTGTGTCCCCACAGTTTTTTGGGGTGTCCCTGGTCAGTTTTGGAGTGTCCCGCAGTTTTGAGGTGTCCCGGCCAGTTTCAGGGTGCCAGCTGTGTGTCCCGCAGTTTTTGGGGGTGTCCCTGCCGTGTTTCAGGGTGCCAGCTGTGTGTCCCGCAGTTTTTGGGGTGTCCCTGCCGTGTTTCAGGGTGTCCCAGCCAGTTTCTGGGTGCCAGCTGTGTGTCCCCGCAGTTTTGGGGGTGTCCCTGGTCAGTTTCGGGGTGTCCCACGCAGTTTTTGGGAGTGTCCCCAGCCAGTTTGAGTGCCAGCTGTGTGTCCCCGCAGTTTTTTAGGGGTGTCCCTGGTCGGTTTCGGGGTGTCCCCAGCCAGTTTGAGGTGCCAGCTGTGTGTCCCCCGCAGTTTTTGGGGTGTCCCCAGCCAGTTTCAGGGGTGCCAGCTGTGTGTCCCCGCAGTTTTTGGGGTGTCCCCGGCCGGTTTGGGGGTGTCCCCGCAGTTTTGGGGTGTCCCCGCCAGTTTCGGGGTGCCAGCTGTGTGTCCCTGCAGTTTTGGGGTGTCCCCTGCCAGTTTCAGGGTGTCCCTGCCGTGTTTGAGGGGTGCCAGCTGTGTGTCCCCGCAGTTTTGGGAGTGTCCCCGCCAGTTCGGGGTGCCAGCTGTGTGTCCCCGCAGTTTTGGGGTGTCCCCCGCCAGTTTCGGGGGTGCCAGCTGTGTGTCCCCGCAGTTTTTGGGGTGTCCCCAGCCAGTTTCGGGGTGCCAGCTGTGTGTCCCCGCAGTTTTTGGGAGTGTCCCCGGCCGGTTTCGGGGTGTCCCGCAGTTTTTAGGGGTGTCCCCCGCCAGTTTGGGGGTGCCAGCTGTGTGTCCCTGCAGTTTTTGGGGTGTCCCCTGCCAGTTTCGGGGTGTCCCTGCCGTGTTTGGGGGTGCCAGCTGTGTGTCCCCGCAGTTTTGGGGTGTCCCCGCCAGTTTCGGGGTGCCAGCTGTGTGTCCCGCAGTTTTTGGGGTGTCCCCGCCAGTTTGAGGGTGCCAGCTGTGTGTCCCCGCAGTTTTTGGGGTGTCCCGCCAGTTTGAGGGTGCCAGCTGTGTGTCCCCGCAGTTTTTGGGGTGTCCCCAGCCAGTTTCGGGGGTGCCAGCTGTGTGTCCCCGCAGTTTTTGGGGTGTCCCCGCGGTTTTCGGGGTGTCCCTGGTCAGTTTGAGGTGTCCCGCAGTTTTGGGGTGTCCCCGCCAGTTTGAGGGTGCCAGCTGTGTGTCCCCGCAGTTTTTGGGGTGTCCCCAGCCAGTTCCGGGGTGCCAGCTGTGTGTCCCCGCAGTTTTTGGGGGTGTCCCCGCAGTTTTTGGGGTGTCCCCGCCAGTTTGAGGGTGCCAGCTGTGTGTCCCCCGCAGTTTTTGGGGTGTCCCCGGCCGGTTTCGGGGTGTCCCCGCAGTTTTTGGGGTGTCCCCCGCCAGTTCCGAGGGTGCCAGCTGTGTGTCCCCGCAGTTTTTGGGGTGTCCCCGCCAGTTTGAGGGGTGCCAGCTGTGTGTCCCCGCAGTTTTGGGGTGTCCCCGGCCAGTTTCGGGGGTGCCAGCTGTGTGTCCCCGCAGTTTTTGGGGGTGTCCCCGCAGTTTTTGAGGTGTCCCTGGTCAGTTTGAGGGTGTCCCGCAGTTTTGGGGTGTCCCCGGCCGGTTTCGGGGTGCCAGCTGTGTGTCCCCGCAGTTTTTGGGGGTGTCCCCGCAGTTTTTGGGGTGTCCCCGGCCAGTTTCGGGGGTGCCAGCTGTGTGTCCCCGCAGTTTTGGGGTGTCCCCGCCAGTTTCGGGGTGCCAGCTGTGTGTCCCCGCAGTTTTTGGGGTGTCCCCGCAGTTTTTGGGGTGTCCCCGCCAGTTTAGGGGTGCCAGCTGTGTGTCCCCGCAGTTTTTGGGGTGTCCCCGCAGTTTTTGGGGTGTCCCCCGCCAGTTTGGGGGTGCCAGCTGTGTGTCCCCGCAGTTTTTGGGAGTGTCCCCGCAGTTTTTGGGGTGTCCCCGCCAGTTTGGGGTGCCAGCTGTGTGTCCCCGCAGTTTTTGGGGTGTCCCTGGTCAGTTCGAGGTGTCCCCGCAGTTTTGGGGTGTCCCCGCCAGTTTGAGGGTGCCAGCTGTGTGTCCCCGCAGTTTTTGGGGTGTCCCTGGTCAGTTTCGGGGTGTCCCCGCAGTTTTTGGGGTGTCCCCAGCCAGTTTCGGGGGTGCCAGCTGTGTGTCCCCGCAGTTTTTGGGGTGTCCCCGCGGTTTTTGGGGTGTCCCCGCCAGTTTGAGGGTGCCAGCTGTGTGTCCCCGCAGTTCTTCCGGGTGCTGAGCGGGTACAAGATCGAGCACAAGCTGCTGCTGGCGGGGGCGCTGCAGAACAACCTGGAGGAGCTGTTCCACCTGCTCCAACTTCCTGACGCCCGGCGCTTCAAGTCGTCCCGGGGGTCACCGTGTGTCACCTGAGTGTCACCTGGGTGTCACCTGTCATCTGTGTCACCTGTGTGTCACCTGTCATCTGTGTTACCTGTGTGTCACCCATGTGTCACCTGAGTGTCACCTGTGTCACCTGGGTGTCACCTGGGTGTCACCTGAGTGTCATCTGTGTCATCTGTCACCTGTGTGTCACCTGAGTGTCACCTGTGTCACCTGGGTGTCACCTGTCATCTGTGTCACCCGTGTGTCACCTGTCATCTGTGTTACCTGTGTGTCACCCATGTGTCACCTGTGTGTCATCTGTGTCACCTGGAGTGTCACCTGTGTGTCACCTGAGTGTCACCTGTGTCACCTGAGTGTCACCTGAGTGTCACCTGGGTGTCTCCTGTCATCTGTGTCACCTGTGTCACCTGAGTGTCACCTGGGTGTCACCTGTGTCATCTGTCACCTGAGTGTCACCTGTCACCTGAGTGTCACCTGTGTCATCTCTGGGTCACCTGGGTCACCTGGGTCACCTCACCTGTGTGTCACCCTGTGTGTCACCTGTGTGTCACCCTGTGTCACCTGTGTGTCATCTGTGTCACCTGAGTGTCACCTGTGTGTCACCTGTGTGTCACCTGTGTCACCTCCCATCCCCCCTTGTCCCCAATCTGTCCCCTGTGTCCCCAATGTGTCCCCTGTAACCTGGAGGGGTTTCTGTGTCCCCTCCATGTCCCCAAGCTGTCCCCAATCTGTCCCCAATGTGTCCCCTGTGTCCCCGTGTCCCCTCCATGTCCCCAATCTGTTCCAAATCTGTCCCTTGTGTCCCCAATGTGTCCCCAGTAACCTGGAGGGGTTCCCGTGTCCCCAATGTGTCCCTTGTGTCCCAAATGTGTCCCCTGTGTCCCCAGTAACCTGGAGGGGTTCCCATGTCCGCAGTGTGTCCCCAGTGTGTCCCCTGTGTCCCTGTGTCCCCTCCATGTCTCCTCCATGTCCCCAGTGTGTCCCCTGTGTCCCCAGTAACCTGGAGGGATTCCCATGTCCCGTCCATGTCCCCAATGTGTCCCCAGTAACCTGGAGGGGTTCCCATGTCCCCTCCATGTCCCCAATGTGTCCCCAATGTGTCCCCAGTAACCTGGAGGGGTTCCCATGTCCCCTCCATGTCCCCAATGTGTCCCCAATGTGTCCCCTGTGTCCCCAGTAACCTGGAGGGGTTCCTGGAGGAGTTTGCCGACATCTCCAAGGAGGACCAGATCAAGAAGCTGCACGACCTGCTGGGTCCCCACATGCTGCGGCGCCTCAAGGCCGACGTCTTCAAGAACATGCCGGCCAAGACCGAGCTGATCGTGCGCGTGGAGCTCAGCCCCATGCAGAAGTGGGTGCCTGTCCCCGCTGTCCCCGGCCCTGCCGCCCCCCGGTGTCCCCCGGGCCGCCGGTGTCACCGCTGTCCCCGCAGGAAGTACTACAAGTACATCCTGACGCGCAACTTCGAGGCGCTCAACTCGCGGGGCGGCGGCAACCAGGTGTCGCTGCTCAACATCATGATGGACCTCAAGAAGTGCTGCAACCACCCCTACCTGTTCCCCGTGGCGGCCATGGTGGGGGCACGGGGACAGCGGGGACCTTGGGGACACTGGGGAGATTGGGGGGGTTTGGGATACTGGGGACATGGGAGAGCAGGGACCTTGGGGACAGTGGGGACCTTGGGGACACTGGGGAAGATGGGGGTTTTGGGATATTGGGGACCTTGGGGACACTAAGGGGGATTAAGGGGGTTTGGGATATTGGGGACCTTGGGGACATGAGGGACCTTGGGGACAGCGGGGGGATTGGGGGGTTTGGGATATTGGGGACATGGGGACAGCAGGGGGATTGGGGGGGTTTGGGATACTGGGGACATGGGGACAGCAGGGGGATTGGGGGGGGGGTTTGGGATATTGGGGACCTTAGGGGACAGCAGGGGGGGATTGGGGGGGTTTGGGATACTGGGGACATGGAGACAGCAGGGGGGATTGGGGGGTTTGGGATATTGGGGACCTTGGGGACAGCGGGGGGGATTGGGGGGGTTTGGGATACTGGGGACATGGGGACAGCAGGGGGATTGGGGGGTTTGGGATATTGGGGACCTTGGGGACACTGGGGAGATTGGGGGTTTTGGGATATTGGGGACCTTGGGGACAGTGCGGGGGGGATTGGGGGGGTTTGGGATATTGGGGACCTTGGGGACAGCGGGGGGGATTGGGGGGGTTTGGGATATTGGGGGACCTTGGGGACACTGGGGGGGATTGGGGGGTTTGGGATACTGGGGACATGGAGACAGCAGGGACCTTGGGGACACTGGGGAGATTGGGAGTTTTGGGATATTGGGGACCTTGGGGACACTGGGGGGATTAGGGGGTTTTGGGATATTGGGGACCTTGGGGACAGTGGGGGGGATTGGGGGGGTTTGGGATATTGGGGACCTTGGGGACAGTGGGGGGATTGGGGGGTTTGGGATATTGGGGACCTTGGGGACAGCGGGGGGGACTGGGGGGGTTTGGGATATTGGGGACCTTGGGGACAGCCGGGGGGATTGGGGGGTTTGGGATATTGGGGACCTTGGGGACTGTGGGGGGATTAGGGGGGTTTGGGATACTGGGGACATGGGGACAGTGGGGGGATTGGGGGGTTTTGGGATATTGGGGACCTTGGGGACAGTGGGGGGATTGGGGGGTTTGGGATACTGGGGACATGGGGACAGTGGGGGGATTTAAGGGGACAGCAGGGGGATTTTGGGGATTTGGGATACTGGGGACATGGGGACAGCGGGGAAATTGGGGACACTGGGGGGATTGGGGACAGCAGGGGGATTTGGGACACTGAGGGGATTTGGGATATTGGGGACATGGGGACAGCAGGGGGATTGAGGACACTGGGGGGATTGGAGGGATTTGGGACATGGGGACAGTGGGGGCGTTGGGGGTATGGGGGACATTGGGGATATGGGGGCACAGAGGGCATTGGGGACATTAGGGGGTGCTGGGGATATTGAGGGCATTGGGGACATGGGGGACATTGGGGGCACTGAGGACATTTGGGGGCATTGGGGGAAATGGGGACATTGGAGACACTGATGACATTGGGGATATTGGGGACATAAGGGACACTGGGGACATCAGGGATATCAGGGACATTGGAGACCTTAGGGGGACTGGGGGACACTGGGGGGATTGGGGACATTGGGGGACACTGGGGGACATTGAGGGGGATTTGGGGGATTGGGGACACTGGGGGGGGGGTGGAGGGTGGAGGAGGGACTTGGGGAGGTGGTTGTGGGGTGGAGGGTTCTGGGATATGGGGACAAGAGGAGGGGACATACGCGGGGACATGGTGGGGACACGGAAGGGACAGAAGGGACACAGGCTGGAGGAGAACAGGACATGGAGATCACGGGGGGGGACACATGTCCCTGTGGTGCCATCCCCTGTCCCTGAGGTGCCACCCCATGTCCCTGTGGTGCCATCCCCTGTCCCTGTGGTGCCATCCCCATGTCCCTGAGGTGCCATCCCCTGTCCCTGAGGTGCCACCCCCTGTCCCTGAGGTGCCACCCCATGTCCCTGAGGTGCCACCCCATGTCCCTGTGGTGCCACCCCCTGTCCCTGAGGTGCCATCCCCTGTCCCTGAGGTGCCACCCCCTGTCCCCTGTCCCCAGGAGTCCCCCAAGCTGCCCAGCGGTGCCTACGAGGGCGGGGCCCTGATCAAGGCCTCGGGGAAGCTGCTGCTGCTGCAGAAGATGCTGCGCAAGCTCAAGGAGCAGAACCACCGGGTGCTCATCTTCTCCCAGGTGGGACCCCAAAAACACCCCAAAATATCCCTGAAATACCCCAAAATCCCTGCAGAACCGCCAGGTGCTCATCTTCTCCCAGGTGGGACCCCAAAAACACCCCAAAATATCCCAAAATATCCCTGAAATACCCCAAAATCCCTGCAGAACCACCGGGTGCTCATCTTCTCCCAGGTGGGACCCCAAAAACACCCCAAAATATCCCTGAAATACCCCAAAATCCCTGCAGAACCGCCAGGTGCTCATCTTCTCCCAGGTGGGACCTCAAAAACACCCCAAAAACACCCCAAAATATCCCAAAATATCCCTGAAATACCCCAAAATCCCTACAGAACCACCGGGTGCTCATCTTCTCCCAGGTGAGACCCCAAAAACACCCCAAAATATCCCTGAAATACCCCAAAATCCCTGCAGAACCGCCAGGTGCTCATCTTCTCCCAGGTGGGACACCAAAAACAAACCAAAAATATCCCCAAAATCCTCCAGAGTGCCCAGTACAGGATCTCCAGCTGCTCCCAGTCCCTCCCAGTCCCTCCCAGCACTCCCAGTGTGCCCGGTAGAGGTCCCCCAGTCCCTCCCAGCACTCTCAGAGTGCCCAGTAGAAGCTCCCCAGTTCCTCCCAGTGCCAGTCCCAGCACTCCCAGTGTGCCCAGTGGAGGTCCCCCAGTCCCTCCCAGTGCCTCCCAGTCTGACCAGTCCGCGCAGATGACCAAGATGCTGGACCTGCTGGAGGATTTCCTGGACTACGAGGGCTACAAGTCTGGCTGCTCGGCGGCAGGCATCACCGAGAGCTATGGCAGGAGAGCCATCGACCAGCTTCAACGGTAGGGACAGGGGATGGGGACACACAGGGGACAGGGGACACACACAGGGACAGGGGACACACACAGGGACAGGGACAGGGGACACACACAGGGACAGGGGGACAGCAGAGGGGACAGGGGACACACACAGGGACAGGGGCATGCGGCAGGAGGCCATCGACCGCTTCAACGGTAGGGACAGGGGATGGGGACGGGGACAGGGACAGGAGCACAGGCATGGGGACAGGGGACACACACAGGGACAGGGACAGGGGACACACACAGGGACAGGGGACACACACAGGGACAGGGGATGGGGACGAGGGGACAGGGACAGGGCACAGGCATGGGGACAGGGGACACACACAGGGACAGGGACAGGGGACACACACAGGGACAGGGGACAGCAGAGGGGACAGGGGACACAGACAGGGACAGAGCTGCGGCAGGGAGGCCATCGACCGCTTCAACGGTAGGGATGGGGGGATGGGGACGAGGGGACAGGGACAGGAGCACAGGCATGGGGACAGGGGACACACACAGGGACAGGGACAGGGGACACACACAGGGACAGGGGACACACACAGGGACAGGGGACAGGGACAGGGGACACACACACAGGGACAGGGCGCTGCGGCAGGAGGCCATCGACCGCTTCAACGGTAGGGATGGGGGATGGGGACACACACACGGGGACAGGGGACACACACAGGGACAGGGGACAGGGACAGGGGACACACACAGGGACAGGGGACACACACAGGGACAGGGGACAGCAGAGGGGACAGGTGACACAGACAGGGACAGAGCTGCGGCAGGAGGCCATCGACTAGCTTCAACGGTAGGGACAGGGGATGGGGGCAGGGGACAGGGGGCAACAGAGGGACAAGGATGGGGGGCAGGGACAGGGATGGGGGACGGGGACAGGGGGCAACAGAGGGGACAGGGATGGGGGGCAGGGACAGGGATGGGGACAGGGGGACACAGACAGGGACAGAGCGCTGCGGCAGGGAGACCATCAACAGCTTCAACTTGGTAGGGACAGGGGATGGGGACGGGGACAGGGGACACACACAGGGACAGGGGACACACACAGGGACAGGGGACAGGGACAGGGGACACACACTGGGACAGGGGACAGGGACAGGGACAACAGAGGGACAGGAGACACAGACAGGGACAGAGCTGCGGCAGGAGGCCATCGACCGCTTCAGCCCGGTAGGGACGAGGGGATGGGGACAGGGACAGGGGACACACACAGGGACGAGGGGACAGCAGAGGGGACAGGTGAGCACAGACAGGGACAGGGGGCCAAGAGATGAGACAGGGGACAGAGACAGGGAACAGAGTGCACCGCGACCAGAGGGAATTCAGGTGGTTTTGGGGGTGAATTTGGGGTGGTTTTCCGAGTGGTTCCAGGGGGTGTTTTGGGATGTTTTGGGGGTGTTTTTGGGTGTTTTTGGGTGTTTTTGGGGTTCTGGTCCCGCCCTGGCCTTGAGGGGAGCAGCGCTGAGAGCAACAGTGAGAGTGGTTTCAGGGGGTGTTTTTGGGGTGTTTTTGGGGTGTTTTTGGGTGTTTTTGGGGGTGTTTTGGGTGTTTGAGGGTTCCTGGTCCCGCCCTGGCCTTGGGGGGGGGCAGCGCCCGGGGGGCGCCAACAGTTCTGTTTCCTGCTGTCGGCCTTGGGCCGGGGGCCTCGGCATCAACCTGGCGACGGCCGACACGGTGGTGATCTTCGACTCGGACTGGAACCCCCACAACGACATCCAGGTGGGCACCGGGCACCTGGCACCTGGGCAGTGCCATCCCCTGGCACCTGGGCAGTGCCACCTGGGCAGTGCCACCTGGGCAGTGCCATCCCCTGGCACCTGCACGGTGCCATCCCCTGCCACCTGTGCAGTGCCACCTGGGCAGTGCCATCCCCTGGCACCTGCGGTGCCATCCTACCACCTGTGCAGTGCCACCTGGGCAGTGCCATCCCCTGGCACCTACTTGAGTGCCACCTAGGCACTGCCATCCCCTGCCATCTGAGCAGTGCCACCTGGGCAGTGCCATCCCCTGCCACCTGGGCAGTGCCACCTGGGCAGTGCCATCCCTGGCACCTGGCACCTGGGCAGTGTCACCTGTGCAGTGTCACCTGGCCAGTGTTATCCATGCCACCTATGACCTGACCTGTCCTCACGATGTCTCCCACGATGTCCCCCTGTCCCATGAGGCCTTCAGCCACACTCACTGCATTCCCCAGGGTGTCCCCCCATGTCCCTCACCTGTCCCCACAATGTCCCCAGGGTGTCCCCTCATGTCCCTGACCTGTCCCCCGTGTCCCCGTGTCCCCCCAGGCCTTCAGCCTTGCGCACCGCATCGGCCAGGCCAACAAGGTGATGATTTACCGCTTTGTGGCCCGGGCCTGCGGTGGAGAGGCCGGATCCATGAGTGGCCAAGAGAGGAAGATGATGCTGGCAGCACCTGGTGAGTGCGCCCGGGGCTGGGCTCCAAGGCCGGCTCCATGTCCAAGCAGGAGCTCGGCGACATCCTCAAGTTCGGCACCGAGGAGCTCTTCAAGGGCGAGAACGAGGGTGGGTCAGCCCTGGGGGTGGGCTGTGCTGGGCTAAACTGGGCTGGGCTGGGTCATGTTAGGCAGGACTGGGCCATGCTGGACTCAGCCTGGCTATGCTGGACTTGGCTGGGCTGTGCTGGGCTGGACTGGGTCATGTTGGGCTGGACTGGACTGCTGGGCTGGACTGGCCATGCTGGGCTGGACTGGACTGTGCTGGGCTGGGCCGTGCTGGGCCACGTTGGAGTGTGACAAAGCCGTTGTCACACTGTGTTGGAGCCATGTTAGGCTGTGACAAAGCCCTGTCCCAGCAAGTCCAGCTGTGTCCGGCCATGTCCAGCTGTGTCCAGCCGTGTCCCAGCTGTGTCTGGCCATGTCCAGCTGTGTCCGGCCGTGTCCCAGCTATGTCCGGCCATGTCCAGCTGTGTCCGGCCATGTCCGGCCATGTCCCAGCGTGTCCCTCGGTGTCCCCCACCGGCGCGAGGGGACAACAAGGAGGAGAGACAGCAGCGTCATCCCACTACGACAACGAGGCCATCCAGCGGCTGCTGGACCCGGAACCAGGGCGCCACCGGCAGCGCTTGACGTGCAAGAACATGAAGCGAGTACCTGAGCTCCTTCAAGGTGGCGCCGAAATGCGTGGTCAGGGAGAGGACAAGGTCGCGACACTGGGGACACTGGGGGGACTGGGGACAGCGGGGACATTGGGGACATTGGGAGGATTGGGGATAGTGGGGGGATTGGGGACTTGGGGGGGGATTGTGGGGGGATTGGGGACGTTGGGGACATTGGGAGGATTGGGGATACAGGGGGATTGGGGACATTGGGGGGGGATTGTGGGGACGTTGGGGACACTGGGGACATCGGGGGGACATTGGGAGGATTGGGGATACTGGGGGGATTGGGGACATTGGGGACATTGGGGTGATGGAATTGGGGACCCTGGAGATGGTGATGATGAAGATGAAGATGGGAACAGTGGAGATGAAGCTGATGGGACAGTGGAGGTGGGAATGATGAGGATGATGATGGAGATGATGAGGGTGAAGGTGGGGCTGACCACGATGATGGAGATGGGGATGATGATGAGGATGATGATGGAGACAACAAGGACAGGGACGCTGTGCCCAGCGCTGACCCCTGACCCCGTGTGACCCTGAGTGACCCCGTGTGACCCCGAGTGACCCCGGTGTGCCCGGCAGATCGAGGAGATCGAGCGGGAGATCATCAAGCAGGAGGAGAACGTGGACCCCGACTACTGGGAGAAGCTGCTGCGGCACCACTACGAGCAGCAGCAGGGAGGACCTGGCAGCGGAACCTGGGCAAGGAGCAAGCGTGCGTCAAAGCAGGTCAACTACAGCACGCCCTAGGAGGACCAAGGAGTGGGCACTGGGGGCACTGGGATGGGACTGGGACACACTGGGATAGGACTGGGACACACTGGGATAGGACTGGGACACACTGGGAGAGACTGGGATGGAACCTGGGCAAGGGCAAGCTGGCGTCGCTAAAGCAGGTCAACTACTAGCGCCCGCCCAGGAGGACCAAGGTGGGCACTGGGGGCACTGGGATGGGACTGGGATGGACTGGGACAGACAGGGACACACTGGTGGCACGGTGTCCCTAGCAGCTGGCCGTGTCCCCAGATAACCAGTCCGAGTACTCGGTGGGCTCCGAGGAGGAGGGCGAGGACTTCGACGAAGCGGCCGGAGGGTGAGTGTCACCTGTGTCACATCTGTCACCTGTGTGTCACCTGTGTGTGTCACCTGTGTGTGTCACCTGTGTGTCATTAATGTCACCTGTGTGTCACGTGTATCACCTGTGTCACCTCTGTGTCACCTCTGAGTGACCTGAGTGTCACCTGTGTGTGTCACCTGTGTGTCATTAATGTCACCTGTGTGTCACCTGTGTGTCACCTCTGAGTCACCTGTGTCACATCTGTGTGTCTTGGGAAGGGTCACAGTGGCCCAAAGGGGGGTCACGGTGGCCCAGGGGGGTTTTGGGGTGCTGACCCTCCCCTCCCCCCCAGGCCGGCGCCAGTCCAAGCGGCAGCTGCGGAACGAGAAGGACAAACCCCTCCCCCCACTGCTGGCCCGGGTGGGCGGCAACATCGAGGTGAGGGGACACGAGGGGACCTGGGGACACGAGGGGACCTGGGGACACTGGGGGGACTGGGGACACTGGGAGGGTTGGGGACACTGGGGGGTTGAGGACACTGGGGGAGTTGGGGACACGAGGGGACCTGGGGACACTGGGAGGACTGGGGGCCACTGAGGGGACTGGGGGACACTGGGGGGACTGGGGACATTCATGGGACCTGGGGACACTGAGGGGACTTAGGGGACACTGTGGGACTGGGGGACACTGAGGGGGTTTGGGGACACTTCTGGGGACTGGGGACACTCATGGGGCCTGGGGACACTGAGGGAACTGGAGACACTGGGGAGGTTGGGGGACACTGAGGGGATTGGAGACACTCCTGGGACCTGGGGACACTGCTGGGGATTGGGATCTCCGGACACCCAATGTCCCAAATCCCCCCGATGTCCCCTGTGTCCCCTGTGTCCCTGTGTCCCTGTGTCCCCTGTGTCCCTGTGTCCCCTGTGTCCCCAATGTCCCCTGTGTCCCCGATGTCCCCTGTGTCCCCTGTGTCCCCTGTGTCCCCTGTGTCCCCAACCGCCGTGCCCCTGCGCAGGTGCTGGGGTTCAACACGCGGCAGCGCAAGGCGTTCCTCAACGCCGTCATGCGCTGGGGGATGCCGCCCCAGGACGCCTTCACCTCCCAGTGGCTCGTCAGGGACCTGCGGGGCAAAACCGAGAAGGAGTTCAAGTAGGTGACACGGGGGACAGCTGGGGACAGAGGGGAGGAGTGGTGGCACCAGGGAGGGATGGAGGTGGTGGCATCAAGGACTGGCGGTGACGTTAAGGACAAGTGGTGGCATCAGGGGCAAGTGGTGGCACTGGGGACAGAGAGTGGCACCAGGGATAAGAGTTGACACCAGGCAGTGGCACCGGGGACAGGTGGTGGCACCAGGGAGGGGTGGTGGCATCAAGGACAGGTGGTGGCACTGGGGGTACTGAGGTGTCTGTGTGTCCTTGTGTTCTCTGTGTCCTTTTGTCCCTGTGTCCTTGTTGTCCCCGTGTCCCCTCATCTTCCTGTGTGTCCCTGTGCCCTCCATTGTCCCCTGGTGTCCTCTCATGTCTGTGTCCCCTGGTGTCCCCTGTTGTCTGATGTCCCCGCTGTCCCCAATCCCCACAATGTCCCCAATGTCCCCAATGTCCTCAATGTCCCCCAATGTCCCCAATGTCCCCCAGTGTCCCCAATGTCCCCAATGTCCTCAATGTCCCCCAATGTCCCCCAATGTCCCCAGTGTCCCCCAGTGCCCCCAGTGTCCCCGCTGTCCCCGTGCCACGTGATGAGCCCTTACTCAGCCGAGCGCCGTCACTGTCGGTGTTCCTGGGGACCGGACGAGGCCGTGTCCCCCTCAGCCCGACACAAAGCCACCCCCGATGTCCCCGTGTCCCCTCGGGGGGCCGGGTCTGGCCCAGGGGGCGCCAGAGCGGTGGCAGCTCCCTGCCGTGACCGGCACAGCCCAAGGGCGCCGTGACGAGGGGACGGGCTGATGGCGCGGGGACACTGGGGGACACTGGGGACACTGGGGATAGTAGGGGCATTGGGGGAATTGGGGACAATGGGGACATTGGGGGGCAGTGGGGGATTTGGGGACCCTAGGGACATTGGGGACAGCAGGAACACTGGGGACAGTGGGGACATTGGGGACATTGGGGACCTTGTACCGGGGGGCAGAATCCGTGGTGACAAGGGACCCTGAGACTTTAGGGACAGCTTCCATGGGGACAAGGGTCTATGAGGTCAAGGGACACTGGGGACAGGATCTGTGGGGACAGTTACCCCAGGGACAGGATCTGTGGGGACAAGGGACCCTGAGGACATCATCCACGGAGACAAGGGGCCCTGGGGATAGGATCTGTGGGGACAAGGACCCTGGGGCAGGACAGTGGCAGCGGGTGGTGACAGTGGCAGTGGGTGGCAGGGGTTGGTGGCAGGGGTTGGTGGCAGGGGTTGATGGCAGCGGGTGGTGGCAGTGGCAGTGGGTGGCAGGGTTGGTGGCAGTGAGTGGCAGCGGTTGGTGGCAGCGGGTGGCAGCGGGTGGTGGCAGTGGGTGGCAGCGGGTGGTGGCAGTGGGTGGCAGCGGGTTGGTGGCAGTGGGTGGCAGGGTTGGTGGCAGCGGGTGGGGCCCTGCGCTGTCCCCAGGGCCTACGTGTCCCTGTTCATGCGCCACCTGTGCGAGCCGGGCGCCGACGGCTCCGAGACCTTCGCGGACGGCGTCCCCCGGGAGGGGCTGTCCCGGCAGCAGGTGCTGACCCGCATCGGGGTCATGTCCCTCGTCAAGAAAAAGGTACCTGGGGACACCTGGGGACAGCCTGAGCACCTGGGGACACCTGGGCACACACCTGGGGACAGCCAGGGACACCCCTGGAGACACCCTGAGCACCTGGGGACAGCCTGAGCACTTGGGGACACCTGGGGACACACCTGGGGACACCCTGAGCACCTGGGACACACCTGGGGACACCTGGGGACACACCTGGGGACACTCTGGGCACCTGGGGACAGGCTGAATACGTGGAGACAGCCCTGAACACCTGGGGACAAGTGTGAAGACACCTGGGGACATCCCCAGGACACCTGGGGACAGCCAGGAGTGTGTCCCTGGAGTTGGAGCACATCAGCTGGGCCCTGTGGGGGTATTTTGGGGTTTTAGGGTCGATTTTTGGGGTTGTTTTGGGGATTTTGGGGTCAGTTTTTGGGGTGGGTTTTTGGCGTCCCCTCACCGGTTTTTGCCCTCCCCAGGTGCAGGAGTTTGAGCACATCAACGGGTGCTGGTCCCTGCCCGAGCTGGGCTGTCTGGGGGGGTTCTGGGGATTTAGAGTTCAGTTTTGGGGTCGGTTTTGGGGTTGTTTTTGGGGTTGTTTTTGACCCTTTTGCCCTCCCAGGTGCAGGAGTTCGAGCACATCAACGGGCGCTGGTCCCTGCCCGAGCTGGCCCCCGAGCCCAGCGCCGACTCCAAGCGCTCGTCCCGCGCCTCCTCCCCCGCCAAGACCGGCCCCCCCAGCCCCGAGCAGAGCGGCCCCCCAGCCCCGAGCCCCCACGCCCGGTACTGGGGACAGGGGGACACAGGGGACAGGGCCGGGGACAAGGGGACAGGGCTGGGGACATGGGGATAGTGCTGGGGACATGGGGACAGGGCTGGGGACATGGCTGGGGACACTGGGACAGGGCCGAGGACATGGGGACAGGGCTGGGGACATGGGGACAGGAGCTGGGGACACGCGGGATGGGGACATGGGGACAGGGCTGGGGACATGGGATGGGGACAGGGCTGGGGACACAGGGGGGACAGAGCTGGGGACAACGGGATGGGGACATGGGGACAGGGCTGGGGACATGGGATGGGAATAGGGGACATGGCTGGGGACACAGGGATATGGGATGGGAATGGGGAAAGAACAGGATGGGGGGGGGGCAAAGGGGGACAGGATGGGGACAAAGGGGTGGAATTGGGACACAGGGACAGGTGATGGGAACGGGACAGAGGATGGGGACAGGGGCAGGATGGATGCAGGGACATGAGGACAGGAGGGGACAGCGAGGTGAGGACACGGACATGGGATGGGGACAGAAAGACAGGGCTGGCTCGGGGACACGGGGACAGAGGGAGGATCCAGGAGATGAGGTGGGAACAGGGGCAGGGGCCATGGGACAGGGTGGGGACAGATGTCCTGATGTCCCCTGTCGCAGCCACGCCGGCGCCCAGCGAGCGCGGGGACGGGCCAGGGCCCCCCCCGGACAGGGAGGACGGTGACACCAGGGACGAGAAGGAGCCCAAAGGCCCCGAGAAGATGGAGACAGATGTGAGTGGCACTGCTGTCCCTGTCCCCAAGCCTGTCCCCAGCCATGTTCCCCTTGTCCCCAGATCCATCCCATCCCTGTCCCCTGCTGTGCCCTCTCTGTCCCCAGCCCTGTCCCCATCATGTCCCCTCCCTGTCCCCAGCTGTGTCCTGGTTGTCCCCATCACGTCACCTGTTTGTCCCCGGTCACGTCCTGCCTGTCCCTGTCCCCATCCTTGTGCTCTCATTGTCCCCAACCCTGTCCCTGTCCCCAGAACTGTCCCTGTCCCCATCCTTGTGCCCTCACTGTCCCCAACCCTGTCCCTGTCCCCTCTGTGCTCACTCTCCTTCCTCCTCCGTGTCCCCCCCTCAGTGTCACCCTCACAGAGGGGTGTTGTCCCGATGTCACCTGAGGGTGACACCCTGTCCGTGTCCCTGTGTCCCCCCCTCAGTGTCACCCTCCCAGAGGGGTGTTGTCCCCCCAGGGTGACACCCCGTGCCTGTCCCCGCAGCCTGCTGTCCCCGAGGTGCCGCCGTCCCCGGGCGATGGCAGCGAGGCCGAGGGGCCCCGCAAGGGGGACGAGGAGGAGGGGCCCGGCCACAGGGACCCCGAGAGCGAGGGGCCCCCGGCCCGGGAGGAGCGGCCAGGTGAGACCCCAAATCCTGGAACCCCAAATCCTGGGAACCCCAAATCCTGGGAACCCAAATCTTGGGGACACCAAATCCTGGGAACACCAAATCCTGGGAACCCCAAATCCCAGAACCCAAATCCTGGGAACTCAAATCCTGGGAACCCAAATCTTGGGGACACCAAATCCTGGGAACACCAAATCCTGGGAACCCCAAATCCCAGAACCCAAATCTTGGGGACACCAAATCCTGGGAACACCAAATCCTGGGAACCCCAAATCCCGGGAACCCAAATCCCAGGAACCCAAATCCCGGGAACACCAAATCCTGGGAACCCAAATCCTGGGAACCCAAATCCTGGGAACCCCAAATCCTGGGGACCCCAAATCCTGGGAACCCAAATCCTGGGGACACCAAATCCTGGGAACCCAAATCCTGGGAACCCCAAATCCCAGAACCCAAATCCTGGGGACCCCAAATCCTGGGAACCCAAATCCTGGGGACCCCAAATCCCAGAACCCAAATCCTGGGGACCCCCAAATCCTGGGAACCCAAATCTTGGGGACACCAAATCCTGGGAACCCAAATCCTGGGAACCCCCAAATCCTGGGAACCCAAATCCTGGGGACACCAAATCCTGGGAACCCAAATCCTGGGAACCCCAAATCCCAGAACCCAAATCCTGGGGACCCCAAATCCTGGGAACCCAAATCCTGGGGACCCCAAATCCCAGAACCCAAATCCTGGGGACCCCCAAATCATGGGAACCCAAAACCTGGGAACCCCAAATCCTGAGAACCCCAAACCCCAGCACCCCAAAATCCCAGCACCCCAAATCCCAGCACCCCAAATCCTGGAACTTCCAATCCTGGGGAGCCCCAAATCCTGAGAACCCAAATCCCTGACCCCAAACCCCATCCCCAAACCCCACCCCCAAAATCCCACCCCCCCCAAACCCCTGACCCGTCCCCTCAAGAGGTGCCGAGGCCGAGAGGGGCCCGGGGGGGACAAAGGGAGACGAGAAAACCCGGAGGAGGAGCCCAAGGAGCGCCTGGGGACCCCCGACCCCAAGAGAGGTGCTGGGGTGTTTGGGGGGCTGGGGGATTTGGGGGCGGTTTGGGGAGCTGGGGGTGATTTGGGGGGCTGGGGGTGATTTGGGGGGCTGGGGGTGTTTAGGGAAGCTCAAACGTGTCCCTGTCCCAAAACGTGTCACTGTCCCCCAAATCTGTCCCTGTCCCCCAAACCTCTGTTCCCCCAAACGTGTCCCTGTCCCAAAACGTGTCCCTGTCCCCTAAACGTGTCCCTGTCCCCCTAAATCTGTCATCACTGTGTCCCCCAATCGTGTCCCTGTCCCCCAAACCCTGTTCCTGTCACCCCTCAAACCTGACCCCCAAACCTGTCCCTGTCCCCCCAAACCTGTCCCTGTCCCCAATCGTGTCCCTGTCCCCCAACCCTGTCCCTCGTCCCCCAGTCGTGCCTGTCCTCCAAACCTGTTCCTGTCACTCCCCAAACCTGTTCTCCCAAATCCTGTCCCTGTCCCCTAAATCCCTGTCCCCTGTCCCCCCAGAGGAGCCCCTGGCCGAAGGAGCTCCCGGCCGGACCTCGCCCAACGGGCTGACGGAGCGAGCGGAGAAACCAGCGTTCATGTTCAACATCGCTGACGGGCGGCTTCACCGGTGAGGGACAGGGGACACGGGGACATGGGGGGACATTGGGGACACTGGGGACACTGGGACAGCAGGGAACTGGGGGACACTGGGGACAGCAGGGCAGTTCATGTTCAACATGGCCGACGGTGGCTTCACCGTGAGGGACACGGGGACATGGGGGGACATAGGGACACTGGGGACACTGGGGACACACCTGGGGACAGCAGGGACTCTGGGGATGCTGAGGGAGAGTGAGGGACACCGAGGGGGACACCTGGGGACAATGAGAGGACACCCGGGGACACTGAGGGGACACTGGGGGACACCTGGGGGCACTGAGGGGGCACTGGGGATACCGAGAGGACACCAAGAGACAATGAGGGGACACTGAGGGGATACTGAAGGACACCAGGGGACACTGAAGGGACACCCTGGGGGCACTGGGGACCCCGAGTGCCCCCTGACATCAGCCCTTGCCATCCCCCCCAGAGCTGCACACGCTGTGGCAGAACGAGGAGCGCTACCGCCATCTCCCTCGGGGGGGGGAAGCTCAACGAGATCTGGCACCGGCGCCACGACTACTGGCTGCTGGCCGCATCGCGGCTGTATCCTCGGGGTCTGGGGGTCCCTGTGGGATCGGGGGTCCCGGGGTTGGGGACAGTGACAGCACGGTGAGGGTGGCTGGCACCTGGCTGCTGGCCGGCATCGTGCTGTGTCCTCAGGGGGATTTGGGGTGTTCCTGTGGGATTTGGGGTGTCCCTGTCGGGATTTGGATGATGATGTGATGTGCAGTGATGACACGGTGCCATGGTGACACAGTGACAGTGTGACATGGTGACAGTGTGACACAGTGACACAGTGACATGGTGACTGTCTTTAGCCCTCAGCTACTGCTATGCGGGCTGGATGTGGGGGTGCTGGGGACGGGGTGGTGTGATGATGCAGTGACAGTGTGACACAGTGACAGTGTGACACAGTGACACGGTGACACGGTGACACGGTGACAGTCCTTAGCCCTCAGCCACGGCTTCGTGTGCTGGATGTGGGGATGTTGGGGACAGGGAGATGTGATGATGCAGTGACAGTGTGACACGGTGACAGTGTGACACAGTGACACGGTGACACGGTGACACGGTGACAGTCCTTAGCCCTCAGCCACGGGCTACGCTAGCGCTGGATGTGGAGGGTGTTGGGGACAGGGAGATGTGATGATGCAGTGACAGTGTGGACACAGTGACACGGTGACACAGTGACACGGTGACACGGGTGACACGGTGACAGTCCTCAGTCCCTCAGCCACGGGCTCGCCACGCTGGACCGACATCCAGAACGACGGGCGCCTTCGGGTGATCAACGAGCCCTTCAAGGGCGAGGCCTCCAAGGAACTTCCTGGAGATGAAGAACAACTCCTGGCGCCGTCAGGTCAGCCACCTGGGGGACAGCGGGGTGGCAGCAGGACAACGAGGGTGGCACCAGGGGACAGCAGGGGTGGCACCGGGGACAACAGGGGACAGCGGGGTGGCACGGGAGGGGACAATAAGGGTGACAACAGGGTGACAGTGGGGTGACAATGAGGGTGACAACAGGGGTGGCACCGGGTGACACTGAGGACAACAAGGGTGGCACTGGAGTGACGATGAGGGTGACACCGCGACATGGGGACAACGATGAC
>JAPFBE010000519.1:0-44178 GCA_034336665.1 Luscinia megarhynchos
GTACCGGGAGCTCCATTCGCCGGTACCGGCACCTCCATCACTGCCGGTGCCAGGGCTCCATCCCCACCGGGGTCCATCCTCGACGGTACCTCGCACCCTCTATCCCCGCCGGTACCGGGAGTGCCGGGTTCCCCGATAGGGTTCCTCTGCCAGTACCGGCACTCCCATCCCCAGCGGGTCCATGCCCGCCGGTGCCTGGGACCCCCATCCCGGAAGCCGGTACCGGGGTCGCGCCCCCCGCCCCGTGCCGGTGCCGGTGCCGCCGGTACCGGTGCCGGTGCCCCGAGCCCCCACTCACCATTTGAGGGGCTTGTGCAGAGCCGTGGCCATTTGCGCCGCCGGGGCTGCCCGCGCTCGGGAGGGGCGGCGGGGTCGGCCCCCTTCCCCGCTCCCTCCCCTGCCTCCCTCCCCCTGCCTCCCCGGGTCGCTCCTGAACCTCAAGTGGGGACTTCTGCCTGCTCCTCCCCTGCTCCCGGTGCCCCCATAGTCTCCGCCGGTACCGGGGAGTTGAGGAGGGGGAAACGGGGACGGGGGCGGGACTACAACTCCCGGCATGCACTGCGCGCCGCCGATTGGCCCCAAGGCGTCAATCACCCACGGGCGGGGCTAAAGGGCGGGGCCCTCCCCCTGTCACTGCTGGGTGGGGGATGGGGGACCCCCAAAATCCAAAAAGATTCCCCAAAATTCCTTGGGCCCCTCCCAGGATCCCCCAGCGGGACATCGCCCCCGGGATCCCCAGCAAATTCCTCCAAAACTTCAAAATCCCCCTGAGCCCCAAAATCTCCCAAAATTCCTCCAAGATCCCCAAGACCTCCCAGATCTCCTAAATTCCCCCCAAATTCCCTCACAGACTCCCCTCTAGACTCTAAAATCTCCCCACAGACCCTCCCAGACTCCAAAAAGTCTCCCAAAATTCCCCTAAATCCCCTCTTTATGAATCCCCCCCAACCCCAAAATCCCCTCATGGACCCCCCAGACCCCTCAAAATTCCCAAATATTCCCTCCTCCCAGACCCCCCAAATCCCCCAAATTTCCCTCCCAGACCCCAAAATTCTTTTGATCCCCCAAAATTCTCAGACCTCCCCACCTTCCCAGACCCCCTTCTAAAATTCCTCCAAAAATTCCCTCGATGGACTACTCCCAAAACCCCCAACATTCCTCCCCACACTTCCCCAGACCCCTGAAATTCTCTCCTTTGAACTCCCCAAACCCCAAAAATCCCTTTCATGGACCCCCCAGATTTCTTCTGAAAATATCGTAGACACCTCATACCCCCAAATTCACTCATAGACTCCTCCTAGATTCCCAAAATTTCAAAGTCCCCCAAATCCCTCCTAAAATCTCCCCAAATCCCCCAACCCACAAAATCCCCAAAATCTGCTCAAAATGCCCCCCAAAACTCGCAGTTTTTCAAAAAATCCCTCCAGAGCTGCTCCAAAGTATCAAGAAATTCCTAGAATGCCTGAAAACACCCCCAAATCTGTTTCAAAACAAATGTTCCCCAAATTCCAACTACGAAAGCTCATGGCTCCTCACTCAAAAACCTCCCAAATCTGCAGACAAAATCCCCAAGTCCCCCAAGATCTCCCTAAAGTCCCGCCTCCGCCGCCCCTTCCCGGCGGTCGCGGCTTTAACAGAGGGGGCTGCCGGACTCCATGGCAAAGCGGCAGGGCTGCGATAAGAGGGGAACGGCCCTGCCCGGCCCGGGAAAAACTCGGGAATTTAGGGAAAAACCAGGAGGTGTTAAAAATGGGGAAAACCGGGAATTTGGGAAAAACCCGCGAATTTGGGGGATCCAGAAAACGGGAATTTGGGAAAATAGGGAAAAGTGGATTTTGGAAAATGGATGAAATGGGAATTCGGTAAAAAATGAAAAATCGGGAAATTTGAGGAAAATGGGGAAAAATGGGAATAAGGGGAAAATGGGGATTAAAAATGGGGAGAAAACCGAACTGAAAAATGGGAGGAACGCGAGATCTGAGGGATAAAATGGGGAAAATGGGATTTTTGGGAAAATGAGGAGAAAAGCGGGAATTTTGAAAAAATGGGGAAAATGAGAAAAAATGGGAATTTGGAGAAAAGATGGAAAAACCCGGGAATTTTGGAATAAAATGGAAACTGGAAATTTGGGGGAAAAACTGAATTTGGAAAAATGCTGAAACATGGATTAGGGAAATATTGGGGGAAATGGGACTTTGGGAAGAAATGGGAAAAGTTTGGAGACCCGAGAATTTGGAGGAAAATCGAAATGGGAATTTAGGAGAAAAATGGGGGAAGGAATTTGGGAAAAACGATGAAAGTGGGATTTTTGGGAAAAATGGGATTTGCAGAAAAATCAAGAAAGAAGCAGGAAATTCGAAAAAGTGGGAAATCGGTGAGTGAAAAAGCGGGAAAAAAATTAATTTGGGAAAAACAGGAATTTTGGAAAAAATGGGGAAATTGAGAGAATTCAGGGGAAAATGAAACCCGTGAATCACGAAAACGGTGGAAAATGCTTTGAGGAATTTGGGAGAAAAATGAAAAATGAAATTTGAAAAGAATTTTGGACAAAACCTGGAAAAGCGGCGAAGATGAAATGGGAAAAATGAGAGAAAATGGGAAAAAATATGGAAAAATATGTGAAAATATATTGGAAAATGAAAAATGATGGCTGGCAATTTTTGGGGTGCCCCCAAATTCCCCTCAGATCCCCCAAACATCGCGAGAACCCCATGAGACTCAAAAGCAAACCCAGAGCTGGTTTTGGGGTGAAATGTCCTTTATTGGGGCTGGGGCTCCACTCCCGAGTCCGGTTCCGCTTTCTGCGCTGCAGCGTTTGAGCCCTGCCCTGTTTTAAGGAGGTCCCAGGAAGCTCGTAGAGCTGCTGGAAGAGCTCCTCAGCAGGCACGCGACTCAGTGCGCGCGCAGGCCAGGAACAGCAGCTTGCGTGCAGAGGCGTAGCTGGGCTCGGGGCGAAGCGACCAGAGCGCCCGCAGCATCGCAGCAGCGGCCTTGCCGTGCCCCTGCTCTCGAAGTCGAGAGGGCTGCGGGACAGAAGGGCTCCCCAGCAGCAGCACGGCCCGGACTGCGCAGCTGTAGCCTGGGGAGAAAGCGGGGTGAGAGACCCCAAACTGGGGGTGAGAGACCCCAAACTGGGGTGAGAGACCTGAAACTGGGGTGAGAGACCCTGAGATTGGGGGTGAGAGACACCAAACTGGGGTGAGAGACACCAAACTGGGGTGAGAGACACCCAAACTGGGGTGAGAGACCCTGAGACTGGGGTGAGAGACCCGAGATTGGGGGTGAGACCCCAAACTGGGGTGAGACACCAAACTGGGGTGAGAGACCCTGAGACTGGGGTGAGAGACTCAAACTGGGGTGAGAGACACCAAACTGAGGTGAGAGACAGACTGGGGTGAGAGACCCCAAACTGGGGTGAGAAGACTGAGACTGGGGTGAGAGACACCAAACTGTGAGAGACCCCAAACTGGGGAGAGACACCAAACTGGGGTGAGAGACACCTGAAACTGGGGTGAGGACCCCTGAGACTGAGTAGAGACACCAAACTGGGGTGAGAGACCCCAAACTGGGGTGAGAGACCCCAAACTGGGAGTGAGAGACACCAAACTGGGAGTGAGAGACCCCAAACTGGGGGTGAGAGACCCCAAACTGGAGTGAGAGACACAGAAACTGGGGTGAGAGACACCAAACTGGGGTGAGAGACACCAAACTGGGGGTGAGAGACACCAAACTGGGGTGAGAGACCCTGAGACTGGGGTGAGACCCTGAGATTGTGAGAGACTAAACTGATGAGCAAACTGGGGTGAGAGACCCTGGGACTGGGAGACCGAAACTGGGTGAGAGACACCAAACTGAGAGGACCGAGTGTGAGAGACCCCAAACTGGGGTGAGAGACCCCAAACTGGGGTGAGAGACTACCAAACTGGGGTGAGAGACCCCAAACTGGGGTGAGAGACACCCAAACTGGGGTGAGAGACCCTGAGACTGGGGTGAGAGACCCTGAGACTGGGGTGAGACACAAAACTGGGGTGAGAGACAAACTGGGGTGAGAGACACCAAACCAGAGTGAGACACCAAACTGGGGTGAGGACCCCAAACTGGGAGTGAAGACCCCAAACTGGGGTGAGAGACCCTGAGACTGGGGTGAGACCCCAAACTGGGGTGAGAGACCCTGAGACTGGGGTGAGAGACCCCAAACTGTGAGAGACCCCACCGGTGAGACCCCAGACCAGTGAGAGACACCAAACTGGGGTGAGAGAGACACCAAACTGGGGTGAGAGACCCCAAACTGGGGTGAGAGACCCCAAACTGGGTGAGAGACCAAACGTGGGAGAGACTGGGACGCGAGGAGACCCCAAACTGGGGGTGAGAGACACCAAACTGGGGTGAGAGACCCCAAACTGGGTGAGAGACCCCGAGACTGGGGTGAGAGACAACCAAACTGGGGTGAGAGGACCCCAAACTGGGGATGAAGACACCAAACTGGGGTGAGAGACACCAAACTGGGGTGAGAGACACCAAACTGGGGTGGAGAGACCCCAAACTGGGGTGAGAGACCCTGGAGGACTGGGGTGAGAGACACCAAACTGGGGTGGAGAGACCCCAAACTGGGAGTGAGAGACACTGAACTGGGGTGAGAGACACCAAACTGGGGTGGAGAGGACACCAAACTGGGGGTGAGAGACCCAAACTGGGGTGAGAGGACCCAAACTGGGGTGAGAGACACCAAACTGGGGTGAGAGACCCCAAACTGGGGTGAGAGACCCCAAACTGGGGTGAGGAGACCCTGAGGACTGGGGTGAGAGATCCCAAACTGGGGGTGAGAGGACACCAAACTGGGGTGAGACCCCGAACTGGGGTGAGAGACCCCAAACTGGGGTGGAGAGACCCCTGAGACTGGGGTGAGAGACCCCAAACTGGGGTGGAGAGACCCCAAACTGTGAGAGACCCCTGAGACTGGGGTGAGAGACACCAAACTGGGGTGAGAGACCCCAAACTGGGGTGTGAGAGACCCCAAACTGGGGTGAGAGACACAAACTGGGGGTGAGAGAGACACCAAACTGGGGTGGAGAGACACCAAACTGGGGGTGGAGAGACCAAACTGGGGTGAGAGACACAAACTGGGGTGAGGACCCCAAACTGGGGTGAGAGACCCCAAACTGGGGTGAGAGGACACCAAACTGGGGTGAGAGACCCCAAACTGGGGGTGAGAGACACCAAACTGGGTGAGAGACACTCAAACTGGGGTGAGAGACCCCAAACTGGGGTGAGAGACCCTGAGACTGGGGAGTGAGACCCCAACCCGGGAGTGAGAGACACAAACTGGGGTGAGAGACCCCAAACTGGAGGGTGAGAGACCCTGAGACTGGGGTGAGAGACCCCAAACTGGGGGTGAGAGACCCTGAGACTGGGGGTGAGAGACACCAAACTGGGGTGAGAGACACCAAACTGGGGTGGAGAGACCCCAAACTAGGTGGAGAGACCCGAACTGGGGTGAGAGACCCCGAACTGGGGTGGGAGAGACCCAAACTGGGGTGAGAGACCCCCAAACTGGGGTGAGAGACCCTGAGACTGGGGGTGAGAGACACCAAACTGGGGTGAGAGGACCCTGAGACTGGGGTGAGAGACCCTGAGGACTGGGGTGAGAGACACAAACTGGGGTGAGAGACACCAAACTGGGGTGGAGAGACCCCAAACTGGGGTGAGAGACCCTGAGACTGGGGGTGAGAGACACCAAACGGGTGAGAGACCCCTGGGACTGGGGTGAGCACTGGAGAGACACCAAACTGGGGTGGAGAGACCCCGGAACCAAACTGGGGTGAGAGACCCCAGACTGGGGTGAGGACCCCAAACTGGGGATGAGGACCCCAGACCGGGGTGAGAGACACCCAAACTGGGGTGAGACACCAAACTGGGGTGAGAGACACGACCCCAAACTGGGGTGGAGAGACACCAAACTGGGGTGAGAGACCCGAACTGGGTGAGAGACACCAAACTGGGGTGGAGAGACACAAACTGGGGTGAGAGACACCAAACTGGGGTGGAGAGGACACCCAAACTGGAGAGAGCACCAAACTGAGAGACCCCAAACTGGGGTGAGAGGACACCAAACTGGGGTGAGAGACACCCAAACTGGGGTGAGAGACCCCAAACTGGAGGACGATAGAGGACCCCGGGAAACTGGGGTGGAGAGACCCCAAACTGGTGTGAGAGACACCCAAACTGGGGTGAGACCCGAAACTGGGGGTGAGAGATCCCAAACTGGAGAAACTGGGGACTGGAGAGACCCCAAATGCAGTGGAGAGGACACCCTGAAACTGGGGGTGGAGAGACTCCCTGAGAGACTGAGTGGAGAGACCCCAAACTGGGGAGAGAGACCCCAAACTGGGGTGGAGAGACCCCAAACTGGGGTGAGAGACCCCAAACTGGGGTGAGAGACACCAAACTGGGGTGAGAGACACAAACTGGGGGTGAGAGACCGCAAACTGGGGTGAGACACCAAACTGGGGTGAGAGACCCCAAACTGGGGTGGAGAGACACCAAACTGGGGTGAGAGACACCAAACTGGGGGTGAGAGACACCAAATTGGGGTGAGAGACCCCAAACTGGGGGTGGAGAGACACCAAACTGGGGTGGAGAGACCCCAAACTGGGGGTGGGAGAGACCCCTGAGACTGGGGGTGAGACCCCAAACTGGGGTGAGAGACACCAAACTGGGGTGAGAGACCCCAAACTGGGGGTGGAGAGACCCTGAGACTGGGGTGAGAGACCCAAACTGGGGGTGAGAGAGACCCTGAGACTGGGGTGAGAGACACCCAAACTGGGGGTGAGAGACACCAAACTGGGGTGAGAGACCCCAAACTGGGGTGAGAGACCAACTGGGGTGAGAGACCCCGAGACTGGGGTGAGAGACCCCAAACTGGGGTGAGAGACCCCAAACTGGGGTGAGAGACCCCTGAGACTGGGGGTGGAGAGACACCAAACGTGGGTGAGAGACCCTGGACTGGGGTGAGAGACCCTGAGACTGGGGTGTGAGAGACACCAAACTGGGGTGAGAGACACCCAAACTGGGGTGAGAGACCCCAAACTGGGGTGAGAGACCCTGAGACTGGGGTGAGAGACACCAAACGGGTGGAGAGACCCTGGACTGGGGTGAGAGACCCCAAACTGGGGTGAGAGACAACCAAAGTGAGAGACTGAACGTGAGAGACCCCAAACTGGGGTGAGAGACCCCTGAGACTGGGGTGGAGAGGACCCCAAACTGGGGGTGAGAGACCCCAAACTGGGGTGAGAGGACACCAAACTGGGGGTGAGAGACACCAAACTGGGGTGAGAGACACCAAACTGGGGTGAGAGACCCCCGAACTGGGGTGGAGAGACACCAAACTGGGGTGAGAGACCCCGAAACTGGGGTGGAGAGACACCAGACTGGGGTGAGAGACCCCTGAGACTGGGGGTGAGAGACACCAAACTGGGGTGAGAGACCCAAACTGGGGTGAGAGACCCTGAGACTGGGGTGGAGAGACACCAAACGGGTGAGAGGACCCTGAGACTGGGGTGAGAGGACCCCAAACTGGGGTGAGAGACACCAAACTGGGGTGAGACCGAACTGGGGTGAGGACCCCAAACTGGGGTGGAGAGACCCCGAGACTGGGGGTGAGAGACCCCAAACTGGGGTGGAGACACCAAACTGGGGTGGAGAGACCCCAAACTGGGGTGAGAGACACCAAACTGAGAGACCCCAAACTGGGTGAGAGACCAAACTGGGGTGAGAGACCCGAACGGGGTGAGAGACCGAACTGGGGTGGAGAGACACCAAACTGGGGTGAGAGACACCAAACTGGGGTGAGAAACCGGATGGAGCGAGGACACCAAACGAGAGAGACACCAAACTGTGTGAGAGACCCTGAGACTGGGGTGAGTGGACACCAAACTGGGGTGGAGAGACACCAAACTGGGGTGAGAGACCCAAACTGAGAGAGACACAAACGAGAGACCCAAAGCTGGGGGTGGAGAGACCAAACTGGGGGAGGACCCCAACTGGAGGAGAGACCCCAAACTGGGGTGGAGAGGACCCCTGAGACTGGAGGACCCCAAACTGGGGTGAGAGACAAACTGGGAGAGAGACCCTGAGACTGGGGTGAGAGACACCAAACTGGGGTGGAGAGACCCCAAACTGGGGGTGGAGAGACCCAAACTGGGGTGGAGAGGACCCCAAACTGGGGTGAGAGACCCCAAACTGGGGTGAGAGACCCTGAGATTGGGGTGAGAGACCCCAAACTGGGGTGAGAGACACCAAACTGGGGTGGAGAGACCCCAAACTGGGGTGGAGAGACACCAAACTGGGGTGAGAGACCCTGAGACTGGGGTGAGAGACACCAAACTGGGGTGAGAGACCCCAAACTGGGGTGAGAGACCCTAAACTGGGGTGGAGAGACCCCAAACTGGGGTGGAGAGACCCCAAACTGGGGTGAGAGACCCCTGGAGACTGGGGGTGAGAGACCCCAAACTGGGGTGGAGAGACCCCAAACTGGGGTGGAGAGACACCAAACTGGGGTGAGAGACACCAAACTGGGGTGAGAGACCCTGAGACTGGGGTGAGAGACCCCAAACTGGGGTGAGAGACACCAAACTGGGGGTGAGAGACACCAAACTGGGGTGGAGAGACCCCAAACTGGGGTGAGAGACCCAAACTGGGGGTGAGAGACACCAAACTGG
The DNA here is from genome assembly GCA_034336665.1 of Luscinia megarhynchos. NCBI lineage: Eukaryota > Metazoa > Chordata > Aves > Passeriformes > Muscicapidae > Luscinia > Luscinia megarhynchos. The sequence continues at coordinate 8,718 of JAPFBE010000519.1, forward strand.
GGTGAGACCCCAAACTGGGGTGAGAGACCCCAAACTGGGGTGTGAGAGACCCTGAGACTGTGAGAGACACCAAACTGGTGAGAGACCCCAAACTGGGGTGAGAGACCCCAAACTGGGGGTGAGAGACCCTGAGACTGGGGTGAGAGACACCAAACTGGGGTGAGAGACACCAAACTGGGGTGGAGAGACCCTGAGACTGGGGTGAGAGACACCAACTGGGGTGGAGAGACCCAAACTGGGGTGAGAGACCCTGAGACTGGGGTGAGAGACACCAAACTAGGTGAGAGACCCCAAACTGGGGTGAGAGACCCCAAACTGGGGTGGAGAGACCCTGAGACTGGGGGTGAGAGACCCCAAACTGGGGGTGAGAGACACCAAACTGGGGTGAGAGACACCAAACTGGGGTGAGAGACACCAAACTGGGGTGAGAGACCCCAAACTGGGGTGAGAGACACCAAACTGGGGTGAGAGACCCTGAGACTGGGGTGAGAGACCCCAAACTGGGGTGAGAGACCCTGAGACTGGGGTGAGAGACCCCAAACTGGGGGTGAGAGACACCAAACTGGGGTGAGAGACACCAAACTGGGGGTGAGAGACCCTGAGACTGGGGTGAGAGACACCAAACTGGGGTGAGAGACCCCAAACTGGGGTGAGAGACCCCAAACTGGGGTGAGAGACACCAAACTGGGGTGAGAGACCCCAAACTGGGGTGAGAGACACCAAACTGGGGTGAGAGACCCCAAACTGGGGTGAGAGACACCAAACTGGGGTGAGAGACACCAAACTGGGGGTGAGAGACACCAAACTGGGGTGAGAAACCCTGAGACTGGGGGTGAGAGACCCCAAACTGGGGTGAGAGACACCAAACTGGGGTGAGAGACACACCAAACTGGGGTGAGAGACACCAAACTGGGGTGAGAGACCCTGAGACTGGGGGTGAGAGACCCCGAACTGGGGGTGAGAGACACCAAACTGGGGTGAGAGACCCCAAACTGGGGTGGAGAGACCCTGAGACTGGGGTGAGAGACACCAAACTAGGGGTGAGAGACCCCAAACTGGGGGTGAGAGACCCTGAGACTGGGGTGAGAGACCCCAAACTGGGGTGAGAGACCCTGAGACTGGGGTGAGAGACACCAAACTGGGGTGAGAGACCCCAAACTGGGGGTGAGAGACACCAAACTGGGGTGAGAGACACCAACTGGGGTGAGAGACCCCAAACTGGGGTGAGAGACACCAAACTGGGGTGAGAGACACCAAACTGGGGTGGAGAGACCCCAAACTGGGGTGAGAGACCCTGAGACTGGGGTGAGAGACACCAAATTGGGGTGAGAGACCCCAAACTGGGGTGAGAGACACCAAACTGGGGTGAGAGACCCTGGGACTGGGGTGAGAGACACCAACCAGGGTGAGAGACCCCAAACTGGGGTGAGAGACCCTGAGACTGGGGTGAGAGACCCTGAGACTGGGGGTGAGAGACACCAAACTGGGGTGAGAGACCCCAAAATTGGGGGACCCTGGAAATGGGGCGCAGGAATTGGGGTGGACCCCGAAATTGGGGTGAGGGAAAACCCAAAACTGGAGGAGCAGGAATTGTGGGGGAGGACTGGAAATTGGGGTGAGAGACCCCAAAGTTGGGGTTTGGGACCTGAAACTGGGGGGGCAGAAATTGGGGGAGAAGCCCTAAACTGGGGTACAGGAATTGGGAAAGTGAAAGGAATGAAATTAGTGAGAAACCCCAAAATCAGGGTTTGGGAAGAGGAATTGGGGGAACCCCAAATTAAGGGGGGAAAAAATGGAGTGCTTAAATTGGGGTGAGAACCCCAAAAAACTGGGGTTTTGGACCCAAATTTAGTAGAAAGAGCCAAATTTAGGGGTTGAGACCCCCAAAATTTGGGGTGCAGGGGCAGAATTTGGGGATTGGGGACCCAAATTTGGGTGTAGGGCTGCCCCCTCACCGGGGGACTCAAGCCCGTCAGGGAATTTCAGCTCCTCTGATCTCCTCGTGAGGATTTTCTCCTCATCCCTCTCAGCCGAGCCGCCTTGATCACCTGGAACGGCCCCCAAAATCCCTCAGTTCTGACCCCAAAACATTCCTGCTCTGATTGCCAAAATTCCACCCAGCCCAAAAAATCCTCGAAATCCCAAAAAAAATCCACCCTGAAAACCCCAAAATCCCCTGAAAAAAATCCACCCAGGAATGCCCCAAAATGGCAAAAAATCACCCCCAAAAATCCCACCCAGAAAAAGGGGTCAGAGCCCAGCAGAGACCTGGGAAATCCCCAAAAACCAAATTTCTCAAAAAATTCCCAAATCACAAAAAAATTGAACCCAAAAACCCCCAAAAATCCGCGATTCCTGCCTCCCAAGTTCTGCATTTTTTACACAAATTCCTTTTTTTCCTCTGTTTTTTCCCAGCAAAATCTGCTCAAGAATCACCCAAAATGTTCTCTCAAAATTTAACAAAAATTTCACAAAATTTCAGAAAAATCCAAAATCCCTCAAATCTCCTCAAATGGTCTCAAAATCCCTCAAATCCTACCCCAAAATGACCAAAAAATCCCTAAGTCTCCCAAAATCCCTCAAAATCTCCCAAAAGTCCCAAGAAAATCCCTCAAAATCACCAAAAAATCTCCTCCAAGTCCCCAAAATTCACAAAATTCCCCCAAAGTCCCAAAAATCCACCCAAAATCCCTTGAAATCTCCCCAAAAAAATCCCCAAATCCTCCATTTTCCCTCAAATCCCACAAAAGAGCCCCAAAATCCATAAAAATCCTTCAAAATCCACCCCAAATCCCACAAGAATCCAACAAAATAATTTTTTCCTAACACTAAAAACTCACCTAAAATCCCAAAAATGCCACAAAAATTGCCCCCAAATCCCACAAAAATCCCCCCAATTCCCAAAAATTCCCCAAATTTTTCCATTTTTCCCTGTTTTCCCGCCTCACCTCGACATGTACAGGTCGGTGAATTCCTGCTCGAACTCCCGCACTCGAAATCCAACAGCTGCCACCTGGGGAGCCAAAACCCCCCAAAAAATCCAACAAAATCCCCCAAAAAATCCCCCCAAAAATCCCCAAAAATCCCCCCAAATATGGAGGGTAGGGAGGGGGTTGGGGTTTCCCATAATCCCACAAAAATTCTACCAAGTTCCACAAAATCATCTCAAAATCCCAACAAAAAACCAAAAATCCTCCAAAAAATCCCCAAAATCTCCCCAAAAATCCCCCCAAAAAATCCCCCCAGAAATGCCCAAAATTACCCAAAAATCCCCCCAAAATGCCAAAAAAATTCCCAAAGAAAAATCCCCAAAATTTCCAAAATCCCCCAAAATCTACATAAAAATACTCAAAATTTCCCAAATTTGGGAGGTGGGGGAGGGGTTTGGTGTCTCCCATTAAATCCCATGAAAATTTGCCCTAAGATTTCCCAAATTCCACAAAATCATCTCAAAATCCCAAACAAAACCAAAAATCCTCCCAAAAAAATCCCCAAAATCTCCCCCAAAAATCCCCCAAAATCACCCCAAATATCCCCCAACAATCTTCATAAAAATCCTCAAAAAATCCCCCAAAAATCTAAATAAAACCTCAAAAATCCCCAGATTTAGGGGGGTGAGGAGGGGGTTGGGGTTTTCCCATCAAATCCCACAAAAATTCGCCCCAAATTCCACAAAATCATCTCAAAATCCCAACAAAAAAACCAAAAAATCCTCCAAAAAAATCCCCCAAATCCCCCCAAAAATCCCCCAAAATCCTCAAAAATCTTCATAAAAATCCTTAAAAATCCCCCCAAAATCTCCCCCAAAAATCTCCCCAAAACCCCCAAATTTGGGGGTGGGAGGGAGTTTGGTGTTTCCCATTAAATCCCATAAAAATTTGGTCGAAATTCCACAAAATAAGCTCAAAATGCCAAAAATAAAAAACCCCAAAAACCAAACAACAAACCTAGCACAAAAATATAAAAATTTCCCCCAAAAATCCCCCAGAAATGCTAAAAATTCCCCCAAAAATCCCGAAAATGTCCCCAAAAATCTAAATAAAAAATAAAAATTTTGGGGGATTTTGGGGATTTCTGGGGAAATTCTGGGGATTTTTATTTGGGATTTTGTGGGAATTTTTTATAAATATTTTTTTTTACAAAAATTCCAATAAAATCCCAGAAAAATCCCATAAAAATCCCATTAACATCCCATTAAAATCCCACAAAATCCCCTTAAACCCCCACAAAATCCCCCCAGATTTCCCCTGGATTTCCCCAAATTTGGGATTTTGGGGATTTTGGGATATTTAGGGATATTTTTATGATATTTTTGGGATATTTTTGGGATTTTTTTATTTTTGGGATGTTTTTGTGATATCTTTGAGACCATTTTGTGGCATTTTTTGATGTTTTTGTGACATTTCTTTGATGACATTTTTTGGGATCTTTTTAGACATTTCTTGGGATGTCTTTTGATATCTTTGGGACATTTCCTGGGAAATCTTTTGTGACATTCCTGATATCTATCAGATGTTTTGTGATGTCTTTAGGACATTTCCTGATATTTTGGGATATTCTGGGATATCTTTTGGGACACTCTTTGGGATATTTTTGGGATATTTTTGGGAATATTTTGTCATATTTTTTGGATGTTTTTGTGATATTTTTGAGGATATTTTTGGGATTTTTTTGGGGATATTTTTGGGATGTTTTTTGGATATTTTTGGGATATTTCTGGGAAATTTTTGTGATATTTCTGGGATATTTATTTGAGGGATGTTTTTGCGTTGTTTTTGGGATGTTTTAGGGATATTTCTGGGATATTTTGGGGATATTTTTGGGATGTTTTTGGGATATTTTTTGGATGTTTTTTGCGATATTTTTGGGATTTTTTGGGGATATTTTTGGAATGTTTTTGGGATATTTTTGTGATATTTCTGGGATATTTGTGGGATGTTTTTGCGTTGTTTTTGGGATGGTTTAGGGATATTTCTGGGATATTTTGGGGATATTTTGGGGATATTTTTAGGATATTTCTGGGATATTTTTGGATGTTTTTGGGATATTTTTGTGATATTTTTGAGAATATTTTGTGATATTTTTGAGAATATTTTGTGATATTTTTTGGATGTTTTTGTGATATTTTTGAGGATATTTCTGGGATATTTTTGTTATATTTCTGGGATATTTGAGGGATGTTTCTGCATTGTTTTTGGGATGTTTTAGGGATATTTTGGGGATATTTTGGGGATGTTTTTGGGATGTTTTTAGGATATTTTTTGGATGTTTTTGGGATATTTTTTGAGGATATTTTTGGGATTTTTTGGGGATATTTTTGGGATTTTTTTTGGATATTTTTGGGAAATTTCTGGGAAATTTTTGTGATATTTCTGGGATATTTGAGGGATGTTTCTGCGTTGTTTTTGGGATGTTTTAGGGATATTTTGGGGATATTTTTGGGATGTTTTTGGGATATTTTTTGGATGTTTTTGGGATATTTTTGAGGATATTTTTGGGATTTTTTGGGGATATTTTTGGGATTTTTTTTTTGTTATTTTTGGGAAATTTCTGGGAAATTTCTGGGATATTTGTCGGATGTTTTTGCGTTATTTTTGGGATGTTTTAGGGATATTTCTGGGATATTTTGGGGATATTTTTGGGATATTTTTAGGATATTTCTGGGATATTTTTGGATGTTTTTGGGATATTTTTGTGATATTTTTGAGAATATTTTGTGATATTTTTTGGATGTTTTTGTGATATTTTTGAGGATATTTCTGGGATATTTTTGTTATATTTCTGGGATATTTTTGTTATATTTCTGGGATATTTGAGGGATGTTTCTGCATTGTTTTTGGGATGTTTTAGGGATATTTTTGGGATTTTTTGGGATATTTTTTGGATGTTTTTGGGATATTTTTGAGGATATTTTTGGGATTTTTTGGGGATATTTTTGGAATATTTTTGGGATATTTTTGTGATATTTCTGGGATATTTGTGGGATGTTTTTGCGTTGCTTTTGGGATGGTTTAGGGATATTTCTGGGATATTTCTGGGACGTTTTGTGGCATTTTTGGGGTGTTTTTGGGGTGGTTTTCCCTCTCACCGTGTGGCTCTCAGGCTCATAGAGGAAGTTGGCCCAGTTGGGATCTGTCTGCATGAAGCGGAACTGGAAGAGCTCCAGGAGGCAGAGCCGCAGCAGCTCTGAGCAGATCTGGGGGCAGGGGGAGAATGAGGGGGGCTGGGACCCCAAAAACAACCCCAGAGCACAAAAACAACCCCAGAGCACAAAATCCACCCCGGGAACCCCAAAAACCCAGCCTTGAAACCCCAAATATCCACACCTGGAACCCCAAAAATCCACACCTGGAACCCCAAAATTTCACATCTGAAACCTCAAAAATTCATCCCTGAAACCCCAAAAATTCATCCCTGAAACCCCAAAAAACCATCCCTGAAACCTCAAAAATTCATCACAGAAATCCAAAAATCCATCCCTGAAACCCCAAAATCCACACCTACAACCCCAAAAATCCACACGTGAAACCCCAAAAACCCAGCCTTGAAACCCCAAAAATCCATCCCTGGAACCCCAGAAATTCACACCTGAAACCCCAAAGATCCATCCCTGAAACCCCAAAAATCCATCTGTGAAACCCCAAAAATTCATCACAGAAATAAAAAAATCCATCCCTGAAACCCCAAAATCCACACCTGCAACCCCAAAACTCCACACCTGAAATCCCAAAAATCCATCCCATAAACCCCAAAAATCCACACCTGAAACCCCAAAAACCCAGCCTTGAAACCCCAAAATTCCACATCTGGAACCCCAAAAATCCATCCCTGAAACCCCAAAAATTAATCTGTGAAACCTGAAAAATCCACATCTGAAACCCCAAAAATTCATCCCTGAAACCCCAAAACTTCACACCTGAAACTCCAAAAATCCACACCTGAAACCCCAAAAATTCATCCCTGAAACCCCAAAAACCCAGCCTTGAAACCCCAAAAATCCACACCTGGAACCCCAAAAATCCATCCCTGAAACCCCAAAATCCACACCTGCAACCCCAAAAATTCATCCCTGAAACCCCAAAAATCCACACCTGAAACCCCAAAATCCACACCTGGAACCCCAAAACTTCACACCTGAAACTCCAAAAATCCACACCTGAAACCCCAAAAATCCATCCCTGAAACCCCAAAAATTCATCCCTGAAACCCCAAAAATCCATCCCTGAAACCCCAAAAATTCATCCCTGAAACCCCAAAAATCCACACCTGAAACCCCAAAATCCACACCTGGAACCCCAAAACTTCACACCTGAAACTCCAAAAATCCACACCTGAAACCCCAAAAATCCATCCCTGAAACCCCAAAAAACCTACACCTGAAACGCCAAATTCCCCCAAAACCACAAATTCCATCTCTGAAATTCCAAATTTCCATCCTCCACAATCCACCCCTGAAATTCCAAATTCCCTCAAAAATCCCACAAAACCCAAGTTCCATCCCCAAAACCCCAAAATCCATTCCTGAAACCCAAATTCCCACTCTGAAACCCAAAAAATCTCCCCAAAGCACAAATTCCATCCCTAAAATCCCAAAAATTCATCCCTGAAATCCCAAAAATCCACTCCTAAAACCCCAAAATCCCCCCAAAATCCATCCCCAAACCCAAAATTCCCCCCAAAATCCCCTAAGGCATGAATTCCATCCCCTGAAACCCCAAAATCCACAACTGAAACCCAAATTCCACCCCCCAAATCCCAAAATCCATCCTTGAAACCCCAAAATCACCCCAAAACCCCAAATTTCATCCCTAAAACCCCAAAAATTCACACCTGAAACCCCAAAATCCATCCCCTAACCCCCAAATTTCCATCCCAAAAACCCTAAATTTCCCCAGAACCCCAAATTCCATCCCTAAAACCCATCCCCCAAAACACCAAATTGCCCCCAAACCCCCAAATCCACACCTGAAATCCCCAAATCCACCCCAAATCCCACCCCTGAAACACTAAATTCACCCCAAAATCCCCAAACCCCAAATTCCGTCCCCCAAATTTCCATCCCAGAAATCCCAAATTCCCCCAAAACCCCTGATTTCCCCAAAACACCAAAAATCCTCCCCTGAAACCCCAAAATTTGCACCTGAAACCCCAAAATCCATCCCCAAAACCCCTAAAGCACAAAAAACCCCCAAAGTACAAAAATCCACACCTGAAACCCCAAAAATTCAATCCCGAAACCCCAAATTTCCCCTAAAACCCCAAAATCCATCCCCAAAACCCAAATTCTCCCCAAAAATCCCCCCAAAACCCCACCCCGAAACCCCAAATTCCCCCCCAAAAAATCCCCAAGAAAAAAAATTAAATTCTCACAAATTAAAAAAAATAAAACAACCCCCAAACCCCTCAGAAATCCCCCCAAAATCCTTCTCAGACCAGGGAACCCCCAAAACCCCAAAATTTGGGGGATCCCATTCCGAAATCCCTCACATTTTTGGGGGTCCCACCCCAAAACCCCCAAATCCTCCCAACCCCCCCAAAATTTTGGGTCCCACTTCCAACCCCCCCCCCATATCTTGGGATCCCCCACCCCCGATTTCGGGGTTCCCCTCATATTTTGGGGTCCCCATCCCCCAAACCCCTCCCGACTTTGGGGTCCCCCCTGCATTTTTTGGGCTCCCTCCCTCCATATTTGGTCCCCCCCCACACATTCTGGGATCCTCGTGATATTTTGGGGTCCCCCACAGACATTTCGGGGTCCCTCCCCAAACCCCCTCCCCGATTTTGGGGTCCCCCCCGCATTTTTTTGGGCTCCCTCCCTCCATATTTCGGATCCCCCCAGTTTTGGGTTTCCCCTCCATATTCTGGGTGTCCCCCCATATTTCGGATCCCCCACATTCCGGGGTCCCTGCTCCATATTTCGGGATCCCCTCATATTTTGGGGGTCCCCCCCCCCATATTTTGGGGGTCCCCCCACCTGGTCGCGCTGCTCCTGTCCCAGCTCATGGCACTGCTCCAGCGCCGCGCCCTGCCCCCCACTCGGTGCACAGCACGCGGCGCGAGCTGAGCTGGGGCAGCACCCGCGGCACTCCGAAAAAGGGGTCACCCCCCAGCAGCGACCTGGGCACCCCAAAAATTACAGATCACAAAAATCCCCAAAAATCCACCCCAAAAATCATCGAAATCCCCCCCAAAAAATCCACCCAGGAATGACCCAAAAACCCCCAAAATCACCCCAAAATGGCAAAATCCATGCAAAAACTGCCTGGAAAAAAGGGGTCACAGCCCAACAGCGACCTGGGCACCCCAAAAACACAGATCGCAAAAAATCCTAAAAACTCTGTCCCCAAAACCCCAAAATCCCTGAAAAAATCAACCAAAAAACTCCAAAACAGGCAAAAATCCACTCAAAACTGGCAAAAATGACCCAAAAACCGTACCCAGAAAAAGGGGTCACCCCCCAGCAGAGACCTGGGCACCCCAAAAATTACAGATCACAAAAAATCCCAAAAAATCCACCGGAAAATCCACCCCTGAAACCCCCAAAACCTCCTCAAAAACCCTCAAAAATCCCCCCAAAACCATCCCAAAAATGCCCTAAAACCCCCCAAAACCAGCCCCCAAAAATCCCCAGAACTCCCCCCAAAATCCATCCCTGAAACCCCAAATCCATCCCCCAAAACCCCAACATCCTTCCCTGAAGCCCAAATCCCACCCTAAAATCCATCCCAAAAACCCCAAATTTCCCCTAAAACCCCCGGAACTGGTCCCCAAAACCCTCTGAAAACCCCCTAAAACAGCCCCTAAAACCATCCCAAAAATGCCCTAAAACCCCCAAACCTCCCCCCAAAACTGCCCTGAAAGAGCCCTAAAAACCCCCCAAAATCCCCCTCAAAACCCCCAAATCCCACCCCCAAAATGAATCCCCCAAAACCCTCAGATCCATCCCAAAAACCCTTTAAAAAATCCCCAAAATCCCCCCAAAGCCCCAAAATCCCCTAAAAAATTGTAAAATCCTCCCTAAAAACATCCCCAAAAATGCCCTGAACCCCCCTATAACCCCCAAACCACCCCAAAACCGCCCCCAAAAATCTCCCAAAAAATCCCCTAAAATCCCCCAAACACCCCAAATCCCCTAATGCCCCCAAAATCCATCCCTAAAAACCCAAAATTCATCCCCCAAACCCCAAAATCCCCCCAAAAATCCATCCCTGAAACCCCCAAATTTCCACCCCAAATTCCACCCCCAACAACCCTCTGAAAACCCCCCTAAAACACCCCCTAAAACCATCCCCCAAAAATCCCCCAAAAACCCCCTAAAACCCCCAAACCTCCCCCCAAAACCGCCCCCCAAAAAATCCCCCTAAAAATCCCAAGAAAACCCCAAACTCCCCATGAACCCCAAATTTCACCCCTGAACCCCCCAAATTCCACCCCAAATCCCAAACCTTAACCTCAAAATCCATCCCCAAACCCCCCAAATTACCATCCCCAAAACTCTTTAAACCATCCCAAAAAATGCTCTAAAACTGTTAAACCCCCCAAAACGGCCGCAAAAAACGCCCCCCAAAAATCCCCCTAAAACCCCCCAAATCCCCCCAAACCTCCTGAAAAACGCCTGAAATCCCCCCAAAAACATCCCAAAATGCCCTAAAACCTCCCCTAAAACCCCCAAAACCACCCCCTAAAACCACCCCAAAATACCCCAGAACTCCCCCAAAATCCATTCCTGAAACGCCAAATTCCAACCCTGAAACCCCAATATTTCCCCAGAACCCCAAAATCCATCCCCAAAACTCCAAACACCCTCCGAAAACCCCTAAAACCATTCAAAAAATGCTCTAAAAGCCTCCAAACCTCCCCCCAAAACAGCCCCCAAAAATCCCCCAACACCCCCAAAAAAAATCCCCCCAAAAATCCCACAATCCCCTTAAATTCCCCCAAACCCCCCAAAAGCCTCAAAATCCCCCTGAAAACTTCTAAAATTCTCCCTAAAAATCCCTAAAATGCCCTAAAACCCCCTAAACCCTCAAAAACCCCCCAAACCACCCCAAAACCGGAGCCAATCCCCCTAAAATCCCCCTAAATTTTCTAAAACCCCAACCGGGTCTCCCTGAAAACCCAAATTTCATCCCTGAACCCCCAAAATCCCAAATTTCATCCCCCAAATTCCAAAATCTCTCCCCGAAACTCCAAAATTTAGCCCTGAACCCCAAGTCTCACCCTAAAATCCACCCCCAAAACCCGGAATTTTCCCCAAACCCCGAATTTCAACCCCCAAATTCCAAAATCCACCCTGAAACGCCAAAATCCACCCCTGAACTCCAAAATCCCACCCTAAATCCCAAACCTAAACCCCAAATTCCATCTCTGAAACCCCAAATCCCACCCCCAAAATTCATCCCCCCAAACCCAAAAATCTCCCCAAAACCCCCTGAAAAGCCCCCAGAACACCCCCTAAAACATCCCCAAAATGCCCTAAAACCCTCTAAAACCCCCTAAACCACCCCCCCCCAAAACCCCAAAGAACCCCAAAATCCATCCCTGATACCGGAAGTTTCCCCCAAAACCCCAAATTTCATTCCCCAAACTCCAAAATCCACCCCTGAAACCCCAAATCCCCCATGATCCCCAAAACCCCCAAATCTCATCTCTGAAACCCCAAATCCCACCCCAAATCCCAAACCTAAACCCCCAAAATCCACCCGTGAATCCCCCAAATCCCACCCCCAAACCCCAAATCTCATCTCTGAAACCCCAAATCCCAAAACCTAAACCCCTAAATCCACCCGTGAACCCCCTAAATCCCACCCCAAACCCCAAATCTCATCTCTGAAACCCCAAATCCCAAAACCCAAACCCAAATTCCACCCGTGAACCCCCCAACCGGACCCCCAAAACCCCAAATCTCATCTCTGAAACCCCAAATCCCAAACCTGAACCCCCAAAATCCTCCCCTGGAAACCCCCAAATCCCACCCCCCAAACCCCAAATCTCATCTCTGAAACCCCAAATCCCAAACCTAAACCCCAAAATCCTCCCCTGAAACCCCAAATCCCATCCCAAAAATCCCAAATCCCAAAACCTAGACCCCAAAAATCCACTCGTGAAACCCCAAATCCCACCCCCAAAACCCCAAATCTCATCTCTGAAACCCCAAATCCCAAACCTGAACCCCAAAATCCTCCCCTGAAACCCCAAATCCCACCCCCAAACCCCAAATCTCATCTCTGAAACCCCAAATCCCAAACCTGAACCCCAAAATCCTCCCCTGAAACCCCAAATCCCATCCCAAAAATCCCAAATCCCAAACCTAGACCCCAAAATCCACTCGTGAAACCCCCGAACCCGACCCCCAAAACCCCAAATCTCATCTCTGAAACCCCAAATCCCAAACCTGAACCCCCAAAATCCTCCCCCTGAAACCCCAAATCCCATCCCAAAAATCCCAAATCCCAAAACCTAGACCCCCAAAATCCTCCCCCTGAAATCCCAAATCCCACCCCAAAACCCCAAATCTCAACTCTGAAACCCCAAATCCCAAACCTAGACCCCAAAATCCTCCCCTGAAATCCCAAATCCCACCCCAAAACCCCAAATCTCAACTCTGAAACCCCAAATCCCACCCCAAAAACCCCAAATCCCAAACCTAAACCCCAAAATCCACTCGTGAACCCCCCGAACCCGACCCCCAAAACCCCAAATCTCATCTCTGAAACCCCAAATCCCAAACCTAGACCCCAAAATCCACTCGTGAACCCCCCAAATCCCACCCCCCAAACCCCAAGTCTCATCTCTGAAACCCCAAATCCCAAACCTGAACCCCAAAACCCCAAATATCATCTCTGGAAACCCCAAATCCCACCCCCAAATCCCAAACCTAAACCCCAAAATCCACTCGTGAACCCCAAATCCCACCCCAAAATGAATCCCCAAAACCTCAGATCCTTCCCAAAAACCCTTTAAAAATCCCCAAAATCCCCCAAAGCCCCAAAATCCCCTAAAAATTGTAAAATCCTCCCTAAAAACATCCCCAAAAATGCCCTGAACCCCCCTATAACCCCCCAAACCACCCCAAAACCACCCCAAAATCTCCCAAAAAATCCCCTAAAATCCCCCCAAACACCCCAAATCGCATTTAATGCCCCCAAAATCCATCTCTGAAACCCCAAATCCCACCCCAAACCCCAAATCTCATCTCTGAAACCTCAAATCCCAAACCTAAACCCCCAAAATCCTCCCCTGAAACCCCAAATCCCACCCCCCAAAACCCCAAATCTCATCTCTGAAACCCCAAATCCCACCCCAAATCCCAAACCTAAACCCCCAAAAATCCACCCGTGAACCCCCCAAATCCCACCCCCCAAACTCCAAATCTCATCTCTGAAACCCCAAATCCCAAACCTGAACCCCCAAAATCCTCCCCCTGAAACCCCCAAATCCCACCCCCAAAATCCCAAATCTCATCTCTGAAACCCCAAATCCCAAACCTAAACCCCCAAAATCCTCCCCTGAAACCCCAAATCCCACCCCCAAAACCCCAAATCCCAAAAACCTAAACCCCAAAAATCCACCCCATGGGAACCCCCCAAATACCACCCCAAACCCCGCACCCCATCTCTGAAACCCCAAATCCCAAACCTAAACCCCTAAAATCCACTCTCATGGGGAACCCCCCAAATCCCACCCCCAAAACCCCAAATCTCATCTCTGAAACCCCAAATCCCAAAACCTAAACCCCAAAATCCTCCCCTGAAACCCCAAATCCCACCCCCAAAACCCCAAATATCATCTCTGAAACCCCAAATCCCACACCTAAACCCCAAAATCCACTCTCGTGAACCCCCCAAATCCCACCCCCCAAACCCCCAAATATCATCTCTGAAACCCCAAATCCCACCCCCAAATCCCAAAACCTAAACCCCAAAATCCACCCGTGAACCCCCCAAATCGGACCCCCCAAAACCCCAAAATATCATCTCTGAAACCCCAAATCCCACCCCAAATCCCAAACCTAAACCCCAAAATCCACATCGTGAACCCCCAAATCCCACCCCCAAACCCCCAAATCCTCCCCCAAATCCCAAACCTAAACCTCAAAATCCACTCACAACCCCCCAAATCCCACCCCCAAACCCCAAATCTCATCTCTTGAAACCCCAAATCCCACCCCCAAATCCCAAACCTAAACCCCCAAAATCCACTCAGAACCCCCAAATCCCACCCCCAAACCCCAAATCTCATCTCTGAAACCCCAAATCCCACCCCAAATCCCAAACCTAAACCCCAAAATCCACTCGTGAACCCCCAAATCCCACCCCCAAAACCCCAAATCACATCTCTGAAACCCCAAATCCCAAACCTAAACCCCCAAAATCCTCCCCTGAAACCCCCAAATCCCACCCCCAAACCCCCAAATCTCATCTCTGAAACCCCAAATCCCAAACCTAAACCCCAAAATCCTCCCCCTGAAACCCCCAAATCCCACCCACAAAACCCCAAATCTCATCTCTGAAACCCCAAATCCCAAAACCTAAACCCCAAAAATCCACCTCATGAACCCTCAAATCCCACTCCAAAACCCCAAATATCATCTCTGAAACCCCAAATCCCAAACCTAAACCCCCAAAAATCCACCTCATGGAACCCCCCCAAATCCCGACCCCCAAACCCCAAATCTCATCTCTGAAACCCCAAATCCCACCCCAAATCCCAAACCTAAACCCCAAAATCCACTCTCGCGAACCCCCCAAATCCCACCCCAAAACCCCAAATCTCATCTCTGAAACCCCAAATCCCACCCCAAATCCCCAAACCTAAACCCCAAAATCCACTCAGAACCCCCCAAATCCCACTCCAAAACCCCAAATATCATCTCGGAAACCCCAAATCCCACCCCAAAAACCCCAAATCCCAAACCTAAACCCCAAAATCCACCCGCGAACCCCCAAATCCCACCCCCAAAACCCCAAGTCTCATCTCTGAAACCCCAAATCCCAAAACCTGAACCCCAAAAATCCACCCGTGAACCCCTCAAATACCACCCCAAAACCCCCAAATCCTACCCCCAAATCCCAAACCTAAACCCCAAAATCCCCCCCGTGAACCCCCCAACCGGACCCCCCAAAACCCCAAATCCCAAACCTAAACCCCAAATCCCAAACCTAAACCCCCAAAATCCACCCGTGAACCCCCCAACCGACCCCCCAAAACCCCAAATCCCAAAACCTAAACCCCAAATCCCAAACCTAAACCCCAAAAATCCATCCCCATGAACCCCCCAAATCCCACCCCCCAAAACCCCAAATATCATCTCTGAAACCCAAATCCCAAACCTGAACCCCAAAATCCTCCCCTTGAAACCCCAAATCCCACCCCAAAAACCCCAAATCCCAAACCTAGACCCCAAAATCCACTCGCGAACCCCCAAATCCCACCCCCAAAACCCCAAATCTCATCTCTGAAACCCCAAATCCCACCCCAAAATTCACCCGCCTAACCCAAAATCTCCCCAAAACCCCGAAAACCCCTCAAAAAACAATCCAGACCATCCCAAAAACGCCCTAAAACCCTCCACAAAAACCCCAAAAACCCGCAACAAAAACCCCGAAACCGCCCCAAGACCACCCCAAAAACCTCCCAAAACCCCCCAAAAATCCCCAAATCCCGAATTCCCGCACCGGAATCGCCGCGCGCTCGCCGCCTCCCGCCCGTAGTCGCACTCGAGCTCGAGCTCGCGCTGCAGCGCGCGCAGCGACGGGACCGCGAACAGCCCTGGGCGGGCGGAAAACCGGGAATTTGGGGAAAATGATAAAAAATTGTCATCACCGGGAATTGGGGGAAACGATAAAAAAAATTATAATTACCGGGAATTGGGGGGAAATTTATCATTAGAAACCGGGAATTGGGGAAAAATGATAAAAAATTATACACCGGGAATTGGGGAAAAATTATCATTATAAACTGGGAATTGGGGAAAATTTATAATTATAAACCGGGAATTGGGGGAAATGATAAAAAAATATAATCACCGGGAATTCGGGAAAAATTATAATTATAAACCGGGAATTGGGGAAAAATATAAAAATAACCGAACCGCGAACAGCCCTGGATGGGTGGAAAACCGGGAAAATGATAAAGAATTGCAATTACCGGAATAGGGGAAAATTTATAATTACTGGGAATTGGGGAAAAATGATAAAAAATGATAAACTGGGAATTGGGGAAAATGATAAAAAATTATAAACCGGGAATTGGGGAAAATGATAAAAAATTATAATTACCGGGAATTCGGGAAAAATTATAAAAATAACCGAGGGGACTGGGGGGAAAATCCGGGAATTTGGGAAAAATTATAATTATAAACTGGGAATTCGGGAAAATTTATAATTATAAACTGGGAATTCGGGAAAAATTATAAAAATAACTGAGGGGGTTTGGGGAAATTAAATAATTAACGGGATTTGGGGAAATTAATAATGACGGGGATTTGGGGGAATTAGTAACTGGGATTTGAGAGGGAAAAACCAGGAGTTTTGGAAAAAAAATAAACGGGAATTTGGGAAAAATTAATGATTATCAGGATTTGGGAAAATTAATAAAAACTGGGATTTGGGAAAAAGTAAGCACCAGGAATTTGGGGGGAAAACCCGGGATTTTTGGGAAAAATAATAAAAATAACTGTGGAAATTGAGGAGAAAAACCAGGAATTTGGGGGAAAAAAAGAATCGGGATTTTGGGTGAAAAAATAGGATTTTTGGGAAAAATAAATAATAACCAGGATTTGGGGAGAAAAACTGGGAATTTGGAAAAACAAAAATAACCGGGTTTGGGGAAAAATAATAGTTACTGGGATTAGGGAAAATTAAATAATAACCGGAATTTGGGGAAATTAATAATAAAATAATTAAAATAATTAAAATTAATTAAAATTAATTTAAAAATAACAAAATTAATAACTGAGGGGATTAGAGGAGATAATAATTACCAGGATTTTGGGAAAATCAATAACTGGGATTTGAGGGGGGAAAAACAGGATTTGGGGGAAAATTAAAAAACAGGAATTTGGGGGAAATTACCGGGATTTTGGGAAAAATAAAAATAAAACTGAGGGGATTGGGGGGAAATCATAACTGGGATTTTGGGGGAAAAAATGGGATTCTAGGAAAATTAAACATCAGGAATGGGGAGAAGAAACAGGATTTTGGGAAAAACAAAAACTGGGGATTTTGGAAAAATTAATAACCAGGATTTGGGAAAACCATCGGGATTGGGGGGGGAAACTGGGATTTTGGGGGGAAAAAGGGATTTTGGGTAAAATAAACAGGTATTTGGGAAAAATAACCAGAATCTGGGGAGAAAAAACGAGATTTGGGGGGAAAAACCGGGATTTTGGGTAAGACACGGGGATTTGGGGGGAAAACAGGGAACAAATGGATTTGGGGGGAAAACGGGATTTTGGGGATTTTGAGTGATTTAGGCTGATTTTGGGGTGCTTTTGGGTTGTTTTTGTCTGATTTAGGGCAGATTTTGGGTGTTTTTAGGGCAGATTTTGGGTGGTTTTGGGTTCATTTTGTGTGATTTTTATGGATTTTGGCTTTTTGGGTGTTTTGGAGTATTTTGGGTTGAGTTCATTTTGGGGTGATTTCAGGTTTTGTTTTGGGATGATTTTGGATGATTTCGGGGGTTATGGGTCATTTTGGGTTCATTTTTTGGTGTTTTTGGGTCATTTTGGGTTCATTTTTTGGTGTTTTTGAGTGATTTGGGGGGTATTTTGGGGTGGTTTTGAGGTGATTTCGGGTGTTTTTGGGTGTCCAGTGACCTTTGGGCAGCCCAGGGCTGAGGCTCAGCAGGGTCATTTTGGGGTGATTTTGGGTGTTTATGGAGTATTTTTTGGGTGACTTTGGGGTGATTTGGGAGTGTTTTGGGGTGATTTTGTGTTGACTTTTAGTTGCTTTGGGCAGTTTTGGGGCGATTTTGGGTTAATTTTTTGGTGGTTTGGGGGTGATTTTGGATTGGCTTGGGGTATTTTGGGCGTTTTTGGGGGTTTTGGGGTGTTTTTGGGTGACCTTTGGGCAGCCCAGGGCTGAGGCTCAGCAGGGTCAGGAGATTCTCGATGTCGCTGCGGATGCTGCGGGCGACGCCCGGGTACTGCGGGGACCAAAATGGAACCAAAATCACCCCGAAATTACCACACAAATCCCAAAAATTCCTGCCCAAATTCCCAAAATTCCAGCACAAATTGAAAAATTCTGCCCAAATCCCCAAAATTCTAGCACAAATTCCCAAAATGCCTGCCCAAATTCCCAAAAATCTGCCCGAATCCCCAAAATTCCCACCCAAATTCCCATCCAAATTCCCAAAATTCCTACCCAAATCCCCAAAATGCCAGCACAAATTTCCAAAATTCTGCCCAAATTCAAAAATTTCCAACCAATCCCCAAAATTCCCACCCAAATCCCCACCTGAATCCCAAATTCCAGCCCAAATTCCCAAAACTCCCTCCCAATTTCCATAATTCCCACCCAAGTTCCTCAAATTCCAGCCCAAATTCAAAAATTCCCACCCAAATTCAAAAATCCCCACCCAAATTTCCAAAATTCCCAGCCACATTCCCCAAAAATTCCAGTCCAAATTCCCCTAACAAATCCCCCAAAAATTCCCACCTGAATTCCCAAAATTCCCACACAAATTCCTGCCCAAATCCCCCAAAATTCCCACCCTAATTCTGAAAAATCCCACCCACATTCCTAAAATTCCATCCCAAAAGCTCAAAATCCCAAAAATTCCCACCCTAATTCAGAAAATTCCCACCAAAAATTCCAAAATTCCAACTCAAATTCCCAAAATTCTGACCCTAATTCCAAAATTACAGCCAAAATTCCCCAATTTCCCAAATTCCTGTTTTTCCCTCCAAATTCCCATTTTCCCCCCAAATTCCCATTTTTTCCCCCATTTTTTCCCCCAAATCCCCTTTTTTTCTCCCCCAAATTCACTTTTTTAATCCGCTTCCCCATTTTCTACCTAAATTCCCATTTTTGCCCCAAATTCCCCCCAAATTCCTAAATGATTAGCAATCACTAATTATTATTAATCATTAATTTTGTTTTTATAATTAAATATTAATAACCAATAGTCATGAATTATTAATAATTCATTAATATTTATTTATTTTATTTAATTTAATTTTTAATATTTATTTATTTATTTATATTTATATTAATATTAATATTTATTATTATCCCCCAAATCCCCGTTGTTGTGATGATTATTATTATTGTTATTGTTTTATTATCATTACTAGAGTAATAATAATCATCATCATTATTAATATTTTATTAATATTATTATTGTTGTTGTTGTGGTTGTTTTGTTGTTGTTGTTGTTACTACTGTGGTTATTATTACTATGGCTATTATTATTATAATTATTATTACTATTATTGCTATTAGTACTATTATTATTATTGTTACCATTATAATTACCATTATCATTCCTATTCCTATTATTATTATTACCATTATTAATTATTTCCCCACCTGTACTTTCAATGCCACCTCAGTGCTGCCATTATTATTATTACTATCATTATTATTATTATTATCATTAATTTTTTCCCCACCTGTACTTTCAGCCACCTCCGGTGCTCGTTAATATTATTATTATTATAATAATTATCATTAATTATTTCCCCACCTGTACTTTCAGTGCCACCTCAGTGCTGCCATTATTATTATTACTATCATCATTATTATTATTATTATAATTATCATTAATTATTTCCCCACCTGCACTTTCAGCCACCTCGGAGCCGTCAGCAAGAAGTCAGTGTCTTCGGGTGCACCTGCCCCAGGGAGGCGGGCGGCCACGGAACCTCCTGAACTCCTGCAGCTGTTCCTGCCAGCCCGGCCCAGCTCCTGCTCCAGCACTGCCTGGAGATCCCAAAAATTCCCAAATTATCAAAATTCCAAAAAAATCCCGGTGAAAATCCCATAAAATATCATAAAATCACATCAAATCACATCAAAATCCCATAAAATCCTGCAGCTGTTCCTGCCAGCCCCTGCCCAGCTCCTGCTCCAGCAATCGCTTGGAGATCCCAAAAATTCCCAAATTATCAAAATTCCAAAAAAAATCCCCGGTGAAAATCCCATAAAATATCATAAAATCCCATCAAAATCCCATAAAAATCCCATAAAATCCTGCAGCTGTTCCTGCCAGCCCCGGCCCAGCTCCTGCTCCAGCACAGCCTGGAGATCCCAAAAATTCCCAAATTATCAAAATTCCAAAAAAATCCCGGTGAAAATCCCATAAAATATCATAAAATCATAATAAATCCCCTAAAACTCCAACAAAATGCTGGAATTATAAATAAAATTATAAATAAATTAAAAATAAGCCCCAATAAACCCCAAGAAATCCCAATAAACCCCAAGAAATCTCAATAAATCAAATAAACCCCAATAAATCCCCAAATAAATCCCAATAAACCCAAATAAACTCCAATAAATCCTAATAAAATCCCTAATAAACCCCAATAAATCCCATTAAAACTCAATAAACCCCCAATAAACTCCTATAAAACCCAATAAACCCCAATAAACCCTCAATAAAACCCCCAATAAAACCACAATAAAACCCCAATGAACCCAAATAAACCTCAAAAAATCCTAATAAACCCCAATAAACCTCAATAAAACCCTATAAAATCCAAAAACCCACAAATCTTTTTGGGATCACTCCCTGCCCTGCCAGTCGGGCACGGGCTCTGCACTCTGCCACAGCCAAACCCCCAATAAACCCCCAATGAACCCAAATAAAACCCTATAAAACCCTATAACAGCTCCTGATAAATCCCCAATAAACCCCAATAAATCCCAATAAAAGCCTATAAACCCCAAGTCCCATTAAAATCCTAATAAACCCCAATGAACTCCAAATAAACCCCAAATCCCAATAAACCCTATAAAGCTCCCAAACCCCAATAAAATCCCACAAGAACTCCCGATATACCCCAATAAAAACCCCAAACGCTAATAAATCCCAATAAACGCTAAACTCTAATAAACCCCAAATCCCAATAAACCCTTAATAAAATCCCAATAAACCCTATAAAATCCCAATAAAACCCCCAAATCTTTGGGGTCTCACCCTGCTCTGCCAGGCCGGGTATGGGCTCTGGCGCTTGTTGGAGCCAAACCCCAATAACCCCTATAAAACTCCTATAAAACCCCAACAAACCCTAAAAACCCCAATAAATCCCAAGAAAACCCCAAAAGAGTTTTGGGGTCTCACCGCTAGCTCTGCCATCATGGCATGAGCTCTGTGCTGCCAGAGCCAAACCCCAATGAACTCCAAATAAAACCCTATAAACCCTAACAAGCTCTCATTAAACCCCCAATAAAATCCCTATAAAAACCCCAAATCCCAATAAAACCCAATAAACCCCAATAAAACCCCAAATCTTTGGGGTCTCACCCTGCTCTGCCAGCCGGGCATGGGCTCTGCGCTCTGCCGGAGCCGCGCCAGGATCTGCTGCAGCTGCGGGGTCAGCACCGACGAGTCTGCTCGGGGGTTATGGGATTTCTGGGGTTATGGGATTTATGGGGTTATGGGATTTATGGGGTTTATGGGATTTGTGGGGTTTATGGGGTTTTTGGAGTCTGTGGGGTTTATGGGGCGGTAGAGCCTTAAACCCCACCCTGCAGTTGCAGGGTCAGAACAGACGAGTCTGCTCAGGGGTTATGGGGTTTGGGGTTTGTGGGTCTTCATCCCCAAACCCTATAATGCCTAAAATCCCATAAATCCCATAAATAAATCCTATAAATGTCATAAACCCCATCAATGCCCCCAAATCCCATCAATCCCTCAAATCCATAAATCCCTCTAATCCCCCAAAGCCACAAATCCCATAATCCTCTCAAATCACATCAATCCCCCAAATCCCATATAGAAATCCCATAAAGAAATCCCATCAATCCCCAAATCCCATAAATAAAATTCATAAACCCCATAAATCTTCCCAAATCCATAAACCACATCAACCCCATGAATCCCATAAATCCCCTAAATCCTTATAAAGAAATCCCATAAATCTCACAAATCCCATCAATGTCCCAAATCCCTATAAACCCCATCAATCCCCCAAATTCCATTAAACCTGTAAATCCCATAAATCAAATCCCCTTAAATCCCATCCATCCCCCAAATCCCATAAATAAACTCCCACTAATCCCATAAAGAAAACCTATTAAGAAATCTCTATAAAGAAATCCCTGATAAATCCCATCAATCCCCCAAATTCAGAAACCCCATAAATCTTATAGAATAAGTATCCTATCAATCCCCCTAAATCCCATGAGCTGCACAAATCGTAGGGAAATCCATAAATCCCATCATCTCATAAATAAATCCTATAAATTTCCATAATCCCACAAAGCCCCTAGATTCAGCTGCTGATCCCACAGCATTTATGGGATTGATGGGGTTTGGGGGATTTATGGGATTTATTTATGAGGTTTATGGGATTTATTTATGGGGTTGATGGGATTTATGGGGTTTATGGGTTTATGGGATTGATGGGATTTTTGGGATTTATGGGATTTATTTATGAGGTTTATGGGATTTATTTATGGGGTTGATGGGGTTTATGGGATTTATGGGTTTATGGGATTGATGGGATTTTTGGGATTTATGGGATTTATTTATGAGGTTTATGGGATTTATTTATGGGGTTGATGGGATTTATGGGGTTTATGGGTTTATGGGATTGATGGGATTTTTTGGGATTTATGGGATTTATTTATGAGGTTTATGGGATTTATTTATGGGATTGATGGGGTTTATGGGATGGTTTTATGGGTTTATGGGGTTTATGGATTGATGGATTTTTGGGATTTATGGGATTTATTTATGAGGTTTATGGGATTTATTTATGGGGTTGATGGGGTTTATGGGATTTATGGGTTTATGGGGTTGATGGGTTTATGGGATTGATGGGATTTTTTGGGATTTATGGGATTTATTTATGAGGTTTATGAGATTTATTTATGGGGTTGATGGGGTTTATGGGATTTATGGATTATGGGGTTGATGGGTTTATGAGGCTTTTGTGATTTTTTGGGATTTATTTATGAGGTTTATGGGATTTATTTATGGGGTTGATGGGATTTATGGGTTTATGGGTTTATGGGGTTTATGGGTTTATGGGATTGATGGAATTTTTTGGGATTTATGGGATTTATTTATGAGGTTTATGGGATTTATTTATGGGATTGATGGGGTTTATGGGATTTATAGGTTTGTGGGATTGATGGGATTTTTTGGGATTTATGGGATTTATTTATGAGGTTTATGAGATTTATTTATGGGATTGATGGGGTTTGGGGGATTTATGGGTTTATGGGGTTTATGGGTTTATGGGATTGATGGGATTTTTTGGGATTTATGGGATTTATTTATGAGGTTATGAGATTTTATTTATGGGGTTTATGGGGTTTATGGGTTTATGGGATTGATGGGATTTTTTGGGATTTATGGGATTTATTTATGAGGTTTATGGGATTTATTTATGGGATTGATGGGGTTTGGGGGATTTATGGGGTTTATGGGGTGTTTTTGGGATTTTTTGGGATATTTTTGGGTTATTTTGAGATATTTTGGGATATTCTTGGATTAGTTTGGGATATTTTTGGGTGTTTTTGGGGATATTTTTGGGATATTTTGGGATGGTTTTTGGGATTATTTTTGGGATTTTTTGGGGATATTTTGGGGTATTTTTAGGGTGTTTTGCGGGGGTTTTTTTGGGATATTTAGGATATTTTTGGGGTCCCACCTGCCATACTCGGGAACTGGCCCATTTTGGGATATTTTTGGGATATCTTTGGGATATTTTAGGGCTATTTTTGGGTTATTTTGGGATATTTTGGGTGGTTTTGGGGTCCTACCTGTCATACTGTGGAACTGGCCCAGTTTGGGATATTTTGTGGTGGTTTTTGGGTGATTTTGGTATATTTTTGGGGTGGTTTTGGGATGGTTTTTTGGGGTACTTTTTTTATATTTTTGGGATGATTTTGAGGATATTTTGGGATGTTTTTGGGCTATTTTGGGATATTTTTGGAGTGATTTTGGGATATTTGGGGTCCCACCTGCCATACTCAGGAGCTGGCCCAGTTTGGAATATTTTGGGTGTTTTGGGGATATTTTTGGGGTGTTTATGGGATATTTTGGGGTCCCACCTGCCATGCTGAGGAGCTGGCCCAGTTGGGGATGGTTTTTGGGATATTTTGGGGATATTTTGGGATATTTTGGGTGCCACCTGCCATGCTGAGGAGCTGGCCCAGTTTGGGATGGTTTTTGGGATATTTAGAGATATTTTGGGGATATTTTTACGATATCTTTGGGATATTTTGGGGTGGTTTTTGGATATTTTGGGGATATTTTTGGGGACATTTTGGGGTATTTTGGGGATATTTTTACTATATCTTTGGGATATTTTGGGGTGGTTTTTGGATATTTTGGGGATATTTTTGGGGATATTTTGGGATATTTTGGGGATATTTTTGGGATATTTTGGGGTGGTTTTTGGATATTTTGGGATATTTTGGGGATATTTTTGGGGATATTTTTGGGATATTTTTGGGGATTTTTTGGGGATATTTTTGGGATATTTGGGTAAGTTTTTGGGGACCCACCTGCCATGCTGAGGAGCTGGGCCCAGTTGGGGATGGTTTTTGGGATATTTTTGGGGATATTTTGGGGATATTTTTGGGTGCCACCTGCCATGCTGAGGAGCCGGGTCCAGCTTTGGGATGGTTTTGGGATATTTAGAGACATTTTGGGGATACTTTCTACGACATCTTTGGGATATTTTGGGGTGGTTTTGACATTTTGGGGATATTTTTGGGACATTTTGGGGTATTTTGGGATATTTTTGGGGATATTTTTGGGATATTTTGGGGTGGTTTTTGGATATTTTTGGGGATATTTTGGGATATTTTGGGGATATTTTTGGGGATATTTTGGGATATTTTGGGGTGGTTTTGGATATTTTTGGGGATATTTTGGGATATTTTGGGATATTTTGGGGATTTTTGGGGATATTTTTGGGATATTTGGGGTGTTTTTGGGGTCCCACCTGCCATGCTGAGGAGCTGGCCCAGTTTGGGATGGTTTTGGGATATTTTGGGGATATTTTTGGGGATATTTTGGGTCCCACCTGCCATGCTGAGGAGCTGGCCCAGTTGGGGATGGTTTTTGGGATATTTTGGGGATATTTTGGGATATTTTGGGTCCCACCTGCCATGCTGAGGAGCTGGCCCAGTTGGGGATGGTTTTGGGATATTTTTGGGATATTTTGGGATATTTTGGGTCGACCTGCCATGCTGAGGAGCTGGCCCAGCTTGGGATGGTTTTTGGGATATTTTGGGGATATTTTGGGGTCCCACCTGCCATGTTGAGGAGCTGGCCCAGTTTGGGGTGGTTTTTGGGATATTTTGGGGATATTTTGGGGATATTTTGGGATATTTTGGGGATATTTTTGGGATATTTTGGGGTGGTTTTTGGATATTTTGGGGATATTTTGGGATATTTTTGGGGGATATCTTTTGGATATTTTGGGGTGGTTTTGGATACGGGGGATATTTTTGGGGATATTTTGGGATATTTTGGGGATATTTTTGGGGATATTTTTGGGATATTTTGGGGTGGTTTTTGGATATTTTGGGGATATTTTGGGATATTTTGGGGATATTTTGGGATATTTTGGGGTGTTTTTGGGGATATTTTGGGGTGTTTTTTGGGGATATTTTGGGGATATTTTTGGGTCCCACCTGCCATGCTGAGGAGCTGGCCCAGTTTGGGATGGTTTTTGGGATATTTTTGGGGATATTTTGGGATATTTGGGGTGTTTTTGGGGACCCACCTGCCATGCTGAGGAGCTGGCCCAGTTTGGGATGGTTTTTGGGATATTTTTGGGGATATTTTGGGATATTTTGGGTCCCACCTGCCATGCTGAGGAGCTGGCCCAGTTGGGGATGGTTTTTGGGATATTTTTGGGGATATTTTGGGTCCCACCTGCCATGCTGAGGAGCTGGCCCAGTTGGGGATGGTTTTTGGGATATTTTGGGGATATTTTGGGATATTTTGGGTCCCACCTGCCATGCTGAGGAGCTGGCCCAGTTTGGGATGGTTTTTGGGATATTTTGGGGATTTTTTGGGGATATTTTGGGATATTTGGGGTGTTTTTGGGTCCCACCTGCCATGCTGAGGAGCTGGCCCAGTTTGGGATGGTTTTTGGGATATTTTGGGGATATTTTGGGATATTTTTGGGATATTTTGGGTCGCACCTGCCATGCTGAGGAGCTGGCTCCAGTTTTCAGCCGCTCAGCCTGCCTCAGCGCTGCCACCAAACGCCGAGCGGTGGCTTCCGACAGCAGCGGGGGGAGAGCCTGGGGAGAGACCCCAAACTGGGGATGGGGATCATAAATTGGGGATGGGGACCCCAAAAATGGGGATGGGGACCCCGAAAATGGGGATGGGGACCCCAAAATTGCAGGGAAAGGCCCCAAAAATGGGGATAGGGACGCCATAATGGAAGAGAGACCCCGAAACTGGGGGGAGAGACCCCAAATTGGGGATGGAGACCCAAAAAATGGGGATGGGGACACAGAAATTGGGGATTGGGACCCCAAAAATGGGGATGGGGACTCCAAAATTGCAGGGAAAGGCCCCAAAAATGGGGATAGGGACGCCAAAAATAGAAGAGAGATCCTGAAACTGGGAGGAGAGACCCCAAATTGGGGATGGAGACCCAAAAAATGGGGATGGGGACCCCGAAATTGGGGATGGGGACCCCAAAAATTGGGGGAAAGGCCCCAAAAATGGGGATAGGGACCCCAAAAATGGAAGAGAGATCCCGAAACTGGGGGGAGAGAACCCAAATTGGGGATGGAGACCCAAAAAATGGGGATGGAGACCCCGAAATTGGGGATGGGGACCCAAAAAATGGGGATGGGGACCCAAAAAATGGAGATGGGTACCCAAAATTGGGGATTGGGATGCCAAAATTGGGGATTGAGACCCCAAAAATGGAGATGGGGACTCCAAACTGGGGAAAGACCCCAAAATTGGGAATGAGGACCCCAAAAATGGGGATGGGGACCCTGAAATTGGGGATGGGGACACACGAAAATGGGGATGGAGACCCCAACAATGGGATGGGGGACCCCAAAAATGGAGATGGGGATCTCAAAATTGGGGATTGAGACCCCAGAAATGGAGATGGGGACCCCGGAAACTGGGGAAAAGACCCCAAAATTGGGGAATGGGGACCCCAAAATGGGGATGGGGACCCCCAAAATTGGGGGACGGGGATCCTGAAATTTGGGGTTGGGGGTGAAATGAGATCCCAAAAATGGGTCTGGGGAGGAAATGGGGTTGGGAGACCCCAGATTTGGTCTGGGGGATTTGGGGGGTCCCCAGATGGGTCAGGGGTCTCGGGGGATTTGAGGGAATTTGGAGGGATTTGGGGGATGGTCCCCAATTGGGTCTGGGGGTCTCAGGGGATTAGTGGGGGATATGGGGGGATTTGGGAGGAGTCCCTCAATTGGGTCTGGGGGTCTCACACTCACCCCTGGCGCTGCTCCTGCCCCCAAGAGTGCTGACGATGCATGGCCAGTGAGAGCCCCCAGCCCCAATTCCCAGCCAGCCCTGGGGGGACCCCAAAACCTGAGACACCCCAGAGCCCCCCAGCCCCAATTCCAAACTGGGAACCCCCACAGCCCCCAGCCCCCAACTCCAAACTGAGACACCCCAGAGCCCCCAGCCCCATCTCCAAACTGGGAACCCCCACAGCCCCCAGCCCCAATTCCAAACTGAGACACCCCCAGAGCCCCCCAGCCCCAATTCCAAACTGAGACACCCTCCAGAGCCCCCTAGCCCCAATTCCAAACTGGTAGGTGGGGGACACCAATCGGGGGACCCCAAAATCCCAGTGCCCCCCATTTCCCATTCCCAGTTGCTCCCAGTTCCCCAGTCCATCCCAGTCTCCCCCAGTTCCCCCAGTCCCTCCCAGTTCCCCATTTCACATTCCCAGTCCATCCCAGTCCCCCCAGTCCATCCCAATCCCATCCCAGTCAATCTCAGTCCATCCCAGTCCCCCCAACCCCTTCTAGTCCTTCCCCAGACACTCCCAGTTCCCTTATTTCCCATTTCCAGTCCCTCCCAGTCACTACCAGTTCCCCAGTCCCTCCCAGTTTCCCCATTTCCCATTCCCAGTCCCTCCCAGTTCCCCATTTCCCATTCCCAGTTTCCCCAGTCCCTCCCAGTTCCCCCATTTCCCATTCCCAGTTCCTCCCAGTCCCCCCCATTTCCCATTCCCAATACCTCCCAGTCCCTCCCAGTCACTCCCAGTTCCCCTGCTTTCCCATTCCCCAGTCCCTCCCAGTCCCTCCCAGTTCCCCCCAGTCCCTCCAAGTCCCTCCCAGTCCCCCCATTTCCCATTCCCAGTCCCTCCCAGTCCCCCCAGTCCCTCCCAGTTCCCCCATTTCCCATTCCCAGTTCCCCCATTTCCCATTCCCCAGTTTCCCCAGTCCCTCCCAGTTCCCCCGCTTTCCCATTCCCAGTCCCTCCCCACTCCCCCATTTCCCATTCCCAGTCCCTCCCAGTTCCCCCATTTCCCATTCCCAGTTCCCCCATTCCCCATTCCCAGTCCCTCCAAGTCCCTCCCAGTTCCCCTGCTTTCCCATTCCCAGTCCCTCCCACTCCCCCCATTTCCTATTCCCAGTCCCTCCCAGTTCCCCCATTTCACATTCCCAGTTCCCCCAGTCCCTCCCAGTTCCCCCATTTCCCCATTCCCCCTGTCCCCCCAGTCCCCTCCCAGTTCCCCCATTTCCCCATTCCCCAGTTCCTCCCAGTTCCCCCTGTTTTCCCATTCCCAGTCCCTCCCAGTTCCCCCAGTCCCTCCCAAGTCCCTCCCCAGTTCCCCCATTTCCCATTCCCAGTCCCCCCAGTCCCTCCCAGTTCCCCCATTTCCCATTCCCCAGTCCCTCCCAGTTCCCCCATTTCCCATTCCCCAGTTTCCCCAGTCCCTCCCAGTTCCCCTGCTTCCCCATTCCCCAGTCCGTCCTGTGCCCCCTGCTTCCCATTCCCCAGTCCCTCCCAGTTCCCCCATTTCCCATTCCCCACTCCCCTCCCAGTCCCCCCCTGCTTCCCCATTCCCACTCCCTCCCCAGCCCCCTCCCCAGCCCCCTCCCCAGTTCCCCCATTTCCCATTCCCCAGTTCCTCCCAGTTCCCCCATTTCCCACATTCCCAGTCCCTCCCAGTCCCCCCCCCCAGCCCCCTCCCAGTTCCCCCTGCTTCCCCATTCCCCAGTCCCTCCCAGTCCCCCCAGCCCCTCCCCAGTTCCCCCATTTCCCATTCCCAGTCCCTCCCAGTCCCCCCCCCCAGCCCCCTCCCAGTTCCCCCCTGCTTCCCCATCCCCACTCCCTCCCCAGTCCCCCCAGCCCCTCCCCAGTTCCCCCTGTTTCCCCATTCCCAGTCCCTCCCAGTCCCTCCCAGTTCCCCCCAGTCCCTCCAAGTCCTCTCCCCAGTTCCCCCATTTCCCATTCCCAGTCCCTCCCAGTCCCCCCAGCCCCTCCCAGTTCCCCCCGTTTCCCCATTCCCGGTCCCTCCCCAGTCCCTCCCCAGTTCCCCCATTTCCCATTCCCCAGTCCCTCCCAGTCCCCCCCAGTCCCTCCCAGTTCCCCTGTTTCCCCATTCCCAGTCCCTCCCAGTCCCTCCCAGTCCCTCCCCAGTGCCCCTGCTCCCCATTCCCCAGTCCCTCCCAGTCCTCCTCCCAGTTCCTCCCCAGTCCCTCCCCAGTCCCTCCCCAGTTCCCCCCAGCCTCCCATTCCCGGTCCCTCGCAGTCCCCTCCCAGTTCCCCCTTGCTTCCCATCCCCAGTCCCTCCCCAGTCCCCCCAGCCCCTCCCCCAGTTCCCCCTGCTCTCCCATTCCCAGTCCCTCCCAGTGCCCCCAGTACCCTCCCATGGCTGCGGCCCGCCGATCCGCTCACGGGTACCGGCGCTGCCGGCGCCTCCCAGCAGCCTGCAGAGGGACCCCGGCCAAACACCGGAACCCCAAAACCGGACACCCCAAAATACCGGACCCCAAAACCACGGGGACCCCCAAAACCACCAGGGATACAAAAACATCAAAACCCCAAAAGTACGACAACCCCCAAAAATAGCGTGAACCCCAGACGATGGGAACCCCAAAACACCGAACCTCTCAAAATACCGGGAACCCCAAAATACACCGGGAACCCCAAAATACCAGTAACCCCAAAATAGAGGAACCCCCCAAAAAATAGCGGGAACTCAAAAAATACCAGAACCCCAAAATATCAGGACCCCTAAAAACACTGACTCCCCCAAAAAATAGAGGGAACCCCAAAAATACGGAGACCCCAAAAATACCGGGAACCCCCCCAAAATAGACGGAACCTCCAAAAATACTGGGATCCCCAAAATACCAGAACCCCCAAAAATACTGAACCCCAAAAATAGCGGGAATCCCCAAAAATACCAGGACCCCCAAAAATACCGGGAACGCCAAAAACACCGAACCCCAAAAAATATCAGAACTCCAAAACCACCGAGAACCCCAAAAAATACCGGAACCCCAAAAAAGAGAACCCCCAAAAATAGCGGGGAACCCCAAAAATAGCGAGAATCCAAAAATAGAAGGAACCCCAAAAACACCGGGAACCCCAAAAATAAACACCGGGAACCCCAAAAATACCGGGAACACTCAAAAACACAGGGACCCCCAAAACAATGAACTGCCAAAACCGAACCCCAAAAATAAAATACTGTGACCCCAAAATAATGAAGCCTAAAAACAACGGAACCCCCAAAATCCCTGAACCCCACAAACACCGAATCCCACAAATACCGAACCCCAAAAATATCGGGGGAGCCCCAAAAATACCAAAACCCAAAAATACTGGAACCCCGGAAAACACCGAACCCCAAAACCACCAGGAACCCCAAAAATAACGGGAACTCCAAAAACACCGGGAACCCCCAAAAATACCGGAACCCCAAAAACACAGGGACCCCTAAAAATAAACACCGAACCCCCCAAAAAATACCGGACCCCCCTAAATAAACTACCGGGATCCCCCAAAACAACTGAACCCCTCTCAAATACTGGATTCTCCCCAAATTTTTGGGATCTCCCCAAAAACACCAGAACCCCTCAACACTGACCCCCCCCAAATATCGGGACCCCCCAAATATCGAGATCCCCCCAAACTCCAGGATCTCCCCCAAACATCAGAACCCCCCAAAAAATACCGAGACTCCCCCAAACACCGGGACCCCCTAAATATCGGCTCCCCCCGAAATATCGGGACCCCCCAAAAAAATACTGATCTCCCTAAATTTTGAGATTCCCCAAATATCGGGACCCCTGAAAAAGGTCGGGATCACCAAAATACCGGGACCCCTGCCAAAAAAATAACAGGGACCACTCCCAAACATCAGAACCGGCCCCCAAATACTGACCCCCCAAATATCGGGCCCCCCAATACTGGGACCCCCCACAATGGGAGCCCCTCAAACACCGGGACCCCCCTAAAAATAGCGGAACCCCCCAAATCACTGGACCTGGTCCCAGGGGGGTCCTGGTCGGTTTTTGGGGGGTCCCGGGGGTCAGGCCGAGCTCCCCTCAGGGCCCCCCCGGGTGGAACTCCCCGCAGGGACCCGCGGGAGAGCGCGCGAACAGCATCGGGAATTTTTGGGGGGCTGGGATTTGGAAGGTTCGGGATTGGGGGTCGGGAATCAATTTGGGGGGGGTCTGGAATGGGGGTGGAGAATTGGGGGGAAAAATTGGGGAGAGGTCGGGGAATTGGGGGCTTGAATTTGGTGGTGGGAATTTTGGGGGGCTGGAATTTGGGGGGTCTGGGAATTAGGGGGAAAATTGGGGGTGCCGGGATTTGGGGGTCAGGAATTGGGGGGCCTCGGGGAAGGTTACCGGGATTTTGGGGGATTTTAGGGCATTTGGGAGAAGATTTTGGGGACGTCTCTGGGACGTGGGGGTGACGAGAAGGGTTTTGGGGGGTTTTAGGGGCTTTTGGGGGTCCTGGCTCCCTGGCTGCCTGTTCCCGCGCTCCCCGCGTGCCCTTGCGCTGCCTGGGTTTGAAAGCCACGCCTCCTCCGGCGGGAGCTAATCAGAGACCGGCACCGAGCGCAGGCCACGCCCACCCCGAGCCGGCAGCGCTCTCTGGCGGATCCCCGGGGAAACCGCCGCGACTCCCTCCTCTAAAACGGAGGGGCTGGACCCCCAAATCCAACCCAAAAACCCTCCAACTCCCTCCAACTCCCACCAGGCCCCCCAAAACTCCCCCAAACCCTCACTAACCTCCCCCTAAACTCCCCTAATTTTTCCCCCAAATCACCCAAAACCTCATCAGAAACACCATTTTATTTGGGGGACGGGGGGTCCACCATCCCAAAACCAGCACAAATGGTCCCAAAACTCCCCTCAAACCCTCCAAAGATCCCCCCAAAACCCTCCAAATTCCCCCAAATCCCCCAAACCACAAAATCCCCCCAAAAATCCAGCGAGGTTTTATTGGGGAGGGGTCTGCAGAGGGTGCAGCGCCCCGCAGTCCCCAAAACCCCCAAAACCTTCTCTAATTTCCCCCAAAACTCCCACAAAACCAAAAATACCCCCCAAATCTCCCCAATCTCTCCCCAAACTTCCCAAGACCACCCCAAAACCCCTCCAAATCCCAAACATCCACCCAAATTGGCCAAAAACCAGGAGACCCCCAAATCCAGTGGGATTTATTGGGGAAGGGTCTGCAGTGATGCAGCAGCGAGGCCATCCCAAAAGCACCAAAACTCCCCCAACCCCCCACCCTCCACAAACCTCCCCAAAATCCCCCTCCTAAAACCCCCAAACCCCCGGTAAAGTCCATGAGATTTATTGGGAGGGGTCTGCAGGGTGTTTGTTATTCTCTATGCGCACCGCAGCCCCCCAGCCCCTCTGTGACCCCTTTGGGGTAGCACGAAGCCCCTCCCCATGGGTGTTTATTGGGAGGGGTCTCCATGGGGTTTATTGGGGAGGGGTCTCTATCGGTGTTTATTGGGAGGGTCTCCATGGTGTTTATTGGGGAGGGGTCTCTATCGGTGTTTATTGGGGAGGCGTCTCCATGGTGTTTATTGGGAGGGGTTCTACGGGGTGCAGCAGCACCGCGCGCCCCCCAGCCCCGCTCTGACCCCCGGGGACCCCTGACTCAAATCCCGGAGAGACTCGGGATGCGACCCTCTCCTCAGATAGGGACCTCTCCTCAAATTGGGACCCCCTGCCCCCAAAAATGAGACCCCTCCTTAAACTGAGACCCCTCCCCCATCTCCACGAGTGCCCCCCAGACCCATCCTGCACCCCCCGGGACCCCCCAGAATGGGACCCCTCCCCAAACACGGCCCCCTCCCCAAATAGTGACCCTCCCCAAATAGTGACCCCTCCCCGAACAGAGCTCCCCCACCTCGGCACCACCCGAGTCCCCCTGAGCTCCCCTCCCTCAGCCAGAGACCCCTCCCCAAAATGGGCGTGGAACACGTTGGGGATCTCGGGGTCCCTGCTGAATGGGGTCCCAGCGGCTGCTGAGGGGGCACGGCCAGGAGCAGCCCTGGGGGGAATTTGGGGTTCAGGGGGGTCGCGGGGACCCTCGGATGATGGGGGAACCTCAAAATGCACCCGGAACAGATGCAGCCCCCACAAAACCCCCCCAAAACATCTCCAGGTTCCCAAAACCCCCCAAAAAATCCTCAAAAACCCCCCTGTCAGGGTCCACATCACATCACCCCCCAAAACATCTCCAGACCCCCTTAAAATCCCTCAAATCACCACAAATCCCCCCAAACATTTTCCAGCCCCCTCAAATCCCCCCTAATTTCTCCCTCCAAAAATTCTCTCCCACCCCCCAAACTCCCCCAAATTATTTCCAGCTCCCTCAAACTCGCCGAACACTCTGCAAAATCCCCTAAAACACTCTCCAGCTCTCAAACCCCAAATTCTCGACTTCCCCCAAAAATCCCACAAAAACTGGGGGCTCATGGGGGATCTGGAGGGACTTCTTTGGGAGAATTTTGGGGGATTTGGAGGATTTTGGGGACCCCCCGTCACTAAGCTGGTCAGAGCCCGGTGTCCTCGGGCTTGGGGGACTTGGGGCTTTGGGAAGATTTGGGGATCTTTGGGGGATTTGGGGGCTTTTGGAGGGCTCTGGGGAGACTTTGGGGACTTTGGGGAGGCTTTGGAGGTGTCTTTGGGCTTAGGGACATGGGGACTCAGGGCTTTTGGGGTGATTTTGGGGTCTTTTGGGAGGCTTTTGGGGGTTTTTTGGGGATCTTTGGGGGAGATTTTGAGGGGGAATTTTTGGGGGATTTGGGGGCTCAGGCAGGTTTGGGGGTTTTTGGGGCATTTTTGGGATATTTTTAGATATTTTGGCCCCTCTCACACCGCTGATCAGAGCCCAGTGAGCCCTTGTGCCCCCTTGGGGGCATTTTTGGGGTGGTTTTGGTTTTTTGGGGGATTTTGGGGCTCAGGGAGGTTTGGGGGTTTTTGGGGGTATTTTTTGGGATATTTTTGGGATATTTTTGGGATATTTTGGCCCCTCTCTCACTGCTGATCAGGGCCCAGTGAGCCATGTGGGGTTTTGGGAGTTTTTTGGTTTTTGGGGGATTTTGGGGATTTGGGGCTCAGGCAGGTTTGGGGGTACTTTGGGGTATTTTTTGGGATATTTTGGCCCCCTCTCTCACCGTTGATCAGGGCCCAGTGAGCCATGTGAGGTTTTGGGAGGGTTTTGGTTTTTTTTTGGGGGATTTTTGGGGATTTGGGGCTCAGGCAGGTTTGGGGGTACTTTGGGGGTATTTTTGGGATATTTTGGCCCCCTCTCTCACCGCTGATCAGGGCCCAGTGAGCCATGTGGGTTTTGGGAGTTTTTGGTTTTTTGGGGGGTGGATTTTGGGGGATTTGGGGCTCAGGTAGGTTTGGGGGTACTTTGGGGTATTTTTGGGATATTTTGGCCCCTCTCTCACTGCTGATCAGGGCCCAGTGAGCCATGTGGGGTTTTGGGAGGTTTTTGGTTTTTGGGGGATTTTGGGGATTTGGGGCTCAGGTAGGTTTGGGGGTACTTTGGGGTATTTTTGGGATATTTTGGCCCCTCTCTCACTGCTGATCAGGGCCCAGTGAGCCTTGTGGCCTCGGGCGGCAGCACGGGCCATGGTTGCTGTCCTCGGCTATAGCTGTGGGGTCAAGGGCAAAGACTACAGACCCAAAACCCCAAACCCCGACCCTTGACCCCAAATGGAGAGCTCCTGAGCCCAAATGGAGACCCAAACTCCCAAATCCTGACCCCAAAACCCTCAAATGGAAACCCTCGACCCTTAAACGGAAACCCTGACCCCAAATGAAGA